>APFE031140915.1:78891-167660 GCA_000404065.3 Pinus taeda
TAACGTGTCCTAACATGTCCTGTTCTAGGGGGTCAGCGTGTCCAAATCCGACACCACGAATCTCGAATCCTACGTGTCCCGAATCCCCGTGTCAAGTGACTTAGGTTATTTGTAAATAAAAAAAGGTGAGGACGGGGGACATAACTCACTTTTAGAATAAAAGGTCACTACTTAGTAGCACAACGCTGTGACTTTAAGGGGAGCCAAGGGGGCCAAAGGGGGGACGCAGAAATGGAGCCCACACAGACACATGGAGGGACTGCGCAGAAGGGAAGAAACACGTGGCAAGAGGGGAATCATGCAGGAGGAGGTGAGCCTTGGGATTGTGAGAGGCAAAGGCTATAAAAGACAGAGGAGCCCCCTCATGTTGGATCATTCAGTTATGTGCATTTGAGCTAGTCGTTTCGACTTCTGAGCACGCTGGTTGTTTAGCTAGTCTGTAGCACTGTTTAGTGTATTGAGTGTCTCTGTTCGGAGATCTCACACTTAGCCGCGGGGGACTTCGAGCGCCTGCTCGAGTAAGGTAGTTCCATCAATATTTTTGCAGCAGTTTCGTTGGTAGTGGCAGGAGGATTGAGCACTGTAGATGACTGCACAGGCTTGAGAGGGATGACGTAGTTCCTTCTGGCATGAGTTCTGGATTGAGTGTTGCAGCGAGATTTGTGCTGGGAGATTGAGCAGGGGATCAACCCTTGCATATCGGAGAGTTTTGGCAGAGGTTTCAGGCAGATTTCTGGAGAGTTTCATTTAGTGGCAACGCAGAGCATTGAGGGACTGCGTAGAACCCCAAGGGGGTGATTTTTGGGGGTCGGCTATTCCAAGAAAGCTTTTTGGGTTTTTCTGGGTTTCTTGAGTAGAGTCCGATTCTAGAGTTTCAGCTTTTTCTGAGGAGGGGAACAACCCCAAGTCCTCATTTGATTTCCACCACCAGCAGCAGCACAACAGTTCTCCAGCAGCTTCCACGCAGTTCTGAGATAGGCCATTCTTTGCTATTCTGAGTGTATTTCTTCACTTGCCTAGTGCAAGTCGAGGTGCCATCTTTCTGTTCACCTCCTGTACTCATCTTATTGCTCAATGTAATAAAATGGCTTAGCTTTTCTCGCTGCATTTCTTGAGTATCTGTTTATATTTCATATATATACTATTGTTGTTGCACTACTGTTATTATATCTTTGTGATTTTCTCAGCTACTATACCACTTGTACGTTTTTCTGGTTGAAACTTTGCTGGGGTTTAGGTAATATTTCGGGTTAGGAATATTATAGAGAGGGTGATGCAGTTCCAGAGCATTGCTTGAAGCAACTTTCGCTGTCCAGCACAAGGAACATTGAGAGTCACTGTGGGGTTGATCATTCGGTTGCTAATTTGCTGGAATATTTGTCTCCGGATAGAGGTTCTACTTCCAAGGAAATTCTCTGTTGGGTGAGCCATTTCTGGCACCCTACTTGTATTCAGGAATTTGCTTAGTAATAGAAAACCTTTATATGTTGCACTGATTTTCCCACTTTGGGTTTTTTCGGGGATGATTGTCCAAAAATAACGGTGTCCCTTGTGTTATTGTTTCTGTTTACTTCAGTGCATGATCTATGTATTTGTGCAGGCTGCATTTGTGTTTACTTCAATATTTATGCAATTAAATAACTTGTTAATGTAAAGAACAAGTAGGAGATAGTAAACAAGAAATTGCAGTAGGGGTTTTTGATGTGTTAGATTAAGGAATTTTCACACTAGCCTCTCCACAAAATTTCGTGGTTAGAACACATTCGATGCTAGAAAAAGTAGCATGCCCTCTTAGCGAGGAATGTGTTCTAGAGTTGCTGAACCCTGCAGTGACACCCTGTCTCTACATCATCTCCTGTCATGCTGCTGATATCTGTTTGCTGCTACCCACAAACCACTGAGCAACTCTAATATGTGCTGCATTCATGTTGCTGCTGACTGTGTTGAACTACTGCCAACACTACCTCTGCACTGCCACTCCCTCTCCATTTGTTGCTACTACAACTGCAACATCTACTACTACAACTGCAACATCTGCAACTGAAAGGCATCCAAAACACTGAATGAATTGTGATCAGTATGATACATCTGTCACCTGAGTCTCTGTTGAAGAATCAAGGGCAATGTGTGATTTTTATTGACTTGATAACAATTTGTGGAGTCTTTTTACTTTTTCTTGTTAGCTTAATCTTCTTCTTCTTATTATCAATGCATGTGTGTGTACTTTATCAAATTGTTCCAAAAAATATAAGAACAAGAACACAAGATGTTGGCTCTCTGCTAGGGCCAAAACCTCTCTTCTCTTGAGAGGAAAACCCTTGAGTAAGTTTCTTTTATTGAAGCTTCTTATTGATCAATGCCAAACCCTAGACCTTTGACAGGAAAATCCTCCAAGCACAAGTCAAGCCCTTTCAAGATTACTTCTTCTTGTAGCACTTCGTCCTCCTCCTTCCAGTACTTTGTCTTTCTTCCTTCGGCAATTCTTCTGGCAACTGTAGAGAACTTCTATTGTACACTCTAGAATGTCCCTTGACCTTTTCTTCCTTCGCTTGTGATGGAGCCTTTCTAACTTAAGGAGATGACCTTGTTGCCTCCCAATCGAGTCTTCTTCTCTTTCACAAATATTGTAGACCTAGAGCAGCAGTAGTGCAGCCCTAGTTCTTTGCATGTGTGAGGGAATCTCCTCACAAGAAGTATGTTAAACTTCTCCTTCTCCCTTCGCTCTATAGTCTTCTTCCACGCTTGAGTGCGGGGCCTTGTAGGCCTAGTTTTAACCCTAAACAATGAGATATGGTAGACTGTAAGTTACTACTATCATAATTGTAGAGACAACTCTCCTTTCCTTGCACGTGTGGCTGTAACTAGCCCTTTAACACTTCGGCCTGCTTCCTCCTTTCTTAGGTTCCTTGGAGACCCTTTTCTTGTCCTCTTATTACTCTTTACTTTCCTTCTACCTTCACAGATTTCAGAGAGGAATGCTTGAAATCTCTATATATAGAGGACTATCCCTCTATATAGTGGAGTGGACAACCTCTATATATAGAGGACTATCCCTCCTTTTAGGCCGACTAGAAGACTGCAGGGTGACTTGAGATTTATAATTCGGATTGCTTCTTTTGTAGGTGTCGTTGCATGGAGGAGACTTGTTGATTTTGCTTGGAGGTATTCTCTTCACTCTAATACATAAACATACGTGGTGTAACATGCCCTTAAGGTCTTCAATCATTTTCTTTTGACTCCTTGACTCACCAATAGCATTTAACATGTACTAGACCTATTTCAATGAGCAAGAAACTCATTGACATATATTATAAAATTAATATTTCTTTTCTTGAATAAGTACAAATATCAAAAGTACATTTATGAAGGCCGAACCTAGTTACATTTCCTTCAACACTCCCTCTTAACTAGCGAGGTATTCATATAACATTACAAGGTGTTTGGCTATGTTTCAATCTTGAAGAATTCACATAAGAGGAACCGGATTGGCAATCCATCTGTTATAGCATCATAGTAACCAACATTGTTTCCATAGCAAGGCCTTGACTGACAACTCTATCTCTCAATAGATCAGAGCATAATGTTGGTGAGATCAATGACTTATAGACACCTTAGTCATTGTCTCTCAAGGTACATACCCACTCAGGTGTTCACTGAGTATGACCTTCCAGGACTATTCTTATCTTGGGTTCCTAGCCCCTAAAGAATATCGGTCCTCTTGCGTACTCTTGTCTTGGATCTCCTACACATCCTCAAAGAGTATCGGATTCTAGATGATTACCAAATCCTCACATTCTTTCTTCCCAAGTGAAGACAAGAATGTTGTGTCTATCACTTCCTCTCAATTGTGGAAGACATGCCCAAGTATCCTCTGACAAGGTACTTGTAAAAGTTCCTTTGTAATTGGGAACTTGTTATAACTCCCTCTTAGGTAGAGACTTGTCCATTCATCAACAACTTCCTCTCCATGGGTCCTCTAGCTACTTGATCTCCTTCTTTCCTTTGATGTCATGAAGTCTTTGTTCAAACTTCTTCTTGGTAGGGCAACATCCACCAATTACTTTCCTTCCTAGTTTGTCATGCCATTACTTCATGGAAAGTGGCCTTCTTGTCATATATCAAGTTCTCTTGTCATCTGGTTATTCCTTGTCATATTGTCTATGCTTTGGACTATTCTTCGCATGGATGCTTCTTTGTACTTTCTTGTTTCCATGCTTTGATCTAGTATCCCTTCATGACTTCATCCTGATATTGATTCAACATTAAATGGTGCATTTGTTGGATGGCTACTTCATCATGACATCTTCGTAGAGTAGAATCAGTTATTTGCACCTTTCATATCTCCAAGGCCTTGATAGGTGTCAAGGGCCCTTTGATCTTTTCTTTTCTTAGTTAGAGTTGTCCTGCCTTCTTTCGTGAGATGTCTTTAATGGATCTTTGTCAGATAGTGATTCTTTGTGATAATGGTGTTCTTCACATGCTTGATCTCTTTCTTCATTTGCTTCTTCTTGGATGGATTGGTCAACCACCTTATGCTCCTTGTGGGAGCACTTCTTCACTGCTTGCTTCTAGGACTAGTCAACATTCCTTCTTTACTTGCTTCGTAGTCAACAATCTTATACTCTTTATGTGAGTATTTTTTGTTGACCTTCATTGCATTGTAGTACATGCCTTTGAGCATGTCATTGGTGAAAGAGATTCTTTCTACGTGATCATGTCATAGAACTATTCCCATGACTCAGTAATATACATATGACTAAACTTTGATGCATACATACCTCATCTTGATTCTCCTTTGATCATCTTAACTTCTTTTGGTTGTCCTTGGTGTGGCCCTTCTTGCTTCATCTTAGCTTGCGTGCATATCATCCTTTTCTTGAATCCCATGAATGGGATTCTCAATGAGACATCTTCTTTTGTTTATGAATCTTCTTTTGAAGATTCCATCATAGGATCTTGAAGACCCTTACCCTGCAAATATTTCTTTCCTTTTGATGATGGAGGTCTTCCAAGATTGTTAATCATGATCAATTTTCTTTTATTGTGGGTGAGGTCCTATACTAGGTATGCTCCTTCTTCATGAATATCTTGAACTATATCTATCGTGCTCCTATATTCTAGAAGGTATTTCTAACCATGCATTTTGTTCTATTATAAATGCTCCTTCTACATGAGTATTTTGAACTCTATGTACATCATGCCTCTAGATTCTAGAAGATGTTTCTAGCCATGCAATTTTATTTTATTCCTAAATGCTCCTATACTACTCAAAACTTTGAAAGAAGACTTAAAGAAGTAGACTTAGTCATAGTAGAGATCTGAAGGATCTTCCTTCTTTTTCTTCTTGTCTTCTTCTTTCACCTCTTGAGTCATGTGAGCTTCTTCCCTTTTTCTTTTGTTGTTGTTGTCCTTCTTTAGTTTAGGACAATTCCTTTTGTAGTGCCCATATTCTTGTTATCCATAGCATTGAATTTTGGACATATGTTTGTTGTTTGTTCTTTGTGGACCAAATTTGCCAAATTTTCCTTTTCTTTTGGCCATGGTAGCAAATGCTTGCTCCTTTGATCCCACATCTTCCTTTGCTTTGAGTCTTGTTTCCTCTATCTTGCATAGAGACCACATTTCACTTAGTGGGGTGGCTTCCTTCTTTGCATATATGCTTGATGTGAAGTTGCCCCAATCCTCAAGTAGAGCATTGAGTACTACAATTGTCATTTCTCTGTCAGACATCATTTCCCCTAGGTCTTGATGTTGATCCCTCATGTTAGAGATCTTCATGAAGTAGGGAGCTATTCCTTCCTTTGATATCTTCATCTTGTACAACTCATTTTGAAGAGATATCACTTTTCCAGCTGTGCTTACTGAGAATAGCTCTACTAGTTTATCATAGATTTCTTTTGATTTTTCAAGTTTCGAGACATAAGGAATAAGAGAGTCTTTGATGGATTCTATTAGAATCCTTTGAGCTCTTGTCTCATCCTTATTATACTTGGCTAAGGCTTGAGTTTGTTCCTTAACATTCCCTTTGATGTGTTGTAGGAGTTCATTCTGCTTGAGAAGTAAACCAGTGCTCTTCTTCCATGCAAGAAAGTTATTGGTACCTACCAATTTATTGCTTTCCTTGCAAAAAGACATTGATGTATATTCAGAAGGGGACATATACTTGATAGATTTTGAGATGTAGTGGACTTGCTTTCTCCTTGCATATTTGATGGCTTACCTTCCTTAGATCTTGATATTCTTCAAGTTGCTTTCTCCAAGTGGACATGCTTGATGATGAGAGTTGCTTGATTTCTTGTAGCTTGATGTAGGTCTTGCTTTGATTTGCTCTTCTTGTAGGTGCCTTTGTATAAGGCTCTTCTTCTTGCTTTGTAGTCTTCCTTGATGAATGATAGATGATAGACCTTCTTGTCCTTGAAGTGATTGAGACTTCTTGGCTAGATGCTTCAACTTTTGTAGATGTCCTTCCTTGATGAGTGTTCTTGAGATGCCCTTTCCTTGATGTGTCACCTTAGCTCCGATACCATGTTGAAGAATCAAGGGCAATTAGGTGTAATGTGATTCTTCTCGACTTGATAACAATCTGTGGAGTCTTTTTACTTTTTCTTGTTAGCTTAATCTTCTTCTTCTTATTAATGCATGTGTGTGTACTTCATCAACATGCTACCAAAAACATAAGAACAAGAACACAAAATGTTGGCTCTTTGCCAGGGCCAAAACCTCTCTTCTCTTGGGAAGAAAACCCTTTAGTAAGTTTCTCTTATTGAAGCTTCTTATTGATCATTGCCAAACCCTAGACCTTTGACAAGAATATCCTCCAAGCACAAGTCAAGCCCTTTCAATATTACTGTTTCTTGCAACACTTCGTCCTCCTTGTTCCAGCACTTTGTCTTTCTTCCTTCGACACTTCTTCCTGCAACTGTAGAGACCTTTTATTGTTCATTTTAGAAGGTCCCTTGACCTTTTCTTCCTTCACTTGTGATGGAGCCTTTCTAACTTAAGGAGATGACCTTGTTGCCTCCCAACCGAGCCTTCTTCTCTTTCACAAATATTGCAGACTTAGGGCAGCAATAATACAACCCTAGTTCTTTGCATGTGTGAGGGAATCTCCTCACAAGAACTATGTTAAACTTCTCCTTATCCCTTTGCTTATATAGTCTTCTTCCACACTTGAGTGAGGGGTCTTGTAGGCCTAGTTTTAACCCTAAACAATGAGATATGGTAGACTGTAAATTACTCCTGTCATAACTGTAGAGACAACTCTCCTTTCCTCATACGTGTGGCTATAACTAGCCCTTTAACACTTGTGCTTCCTCCTTTCTTCGCTGCCTTGGAGACCCTTTTCTTGTCCTCTTGTTACCCTTTACTTGCCTTCTACCTTCGCAGATTTCAGAGAGGAATGCTTGACGTTATGTTGGAGTGGACAACCTCTATATATAGAGGATTGTCCCTCCTTTTAAGTTGACTAGAAGGCCGCAGGCCGACTTGACATTTATAATTAAGATTGCTTCTTTTGTAGGTGTCATTGCATGGAGGAGACTTGTTGACTTTTCTTGGAGGTATTCTCTTGACTCTAATACATAAACATACATGGTGTAACATGCCCTTATGGTCTTCAATCATTTTCTTTTGATTCCTTGACTCACCTATAGCTCTTAACATGTGCTAGACCTATTTCAATGAGCAAGAAACTCATTGACATATATTATAAAGTAATATTTCTTTTCTTGAATAAGTACAAATATCAAAAGTACATTTATGAAGACCAAACCTAGTTACATTTCCTTCAATAGTATCTGCACTGTCACCGAGGCATCTGCACTGCTACTAAATCTGCATTGTGCCAACTGCACTACTACCAACTCTGCACTGTGCTCCCCAACATCTAACATGCAACTAGACTCTGGATCTATCACTCTAGCATCTGATTGCATCTATTGCCACTGATCCATCCTACTACTGAAATATTGTGGGCTCCTATAGCAAGGTTTTGATTCAAGAGGTGGACCTCCTCAAGAATCTTGCCCATCTGTAGCACTCCGAGGCTACAATACCATGTCACCCCACTTTACTTTTAGGGGTATGTCAACAAACATGGCAAAGTCTTCCTCCAATGTATTGATCTCTGTTGATGTTGCCCGCTAGTCCTGCTTCTCCTCCTTTTCCTTATTCCTTAGAGGACACTGGGTGCTGTAGTGACCAAGCTCACCACATCTGAAATAGTTGACCTTCGACAGGTCCTTTATCCTCTGCTCCCCGTGTCCCTGACTAGGACCCTTCAATGCGAGGGTTACATTCTACTCCTCCTTTACTTGCTTTGATTTGCTGCTTCTGCGACTAATGGAGCTCTTCACTAAGTCTTGCCTCAACTCCTCCTACTGTAAATCAGCCCACATCTTGTCCCACCTTGGCAAGGTTTCTTTGCCCGAAATGCTTTGGACGAATAACTGTCACTCCTCGGAGACACTGTTGAGTGCCAATCGTACTAGCTTTGTGGCTTGAGGTGCTGCTCCAACAACTGACAACTGAACCTAGATTTCTTGAATCCTGGTAAGGTAGGGGTCTATGTGTTCCCCTTTCTGTATCTTGGTGCATCTCAACTTCTCCTCCAAGTACATCTTCCACTGCTCTAAAGTGCCCTGTACAACATGGAAATTGTATACCACATCTTTTTGGTCGTTCCTTGGCTTGCTATGTGTGATACAATGTGATCTCGAACACCGTCAAGAATCAACCTCTTTGCCCTCGCCATCTCCTTTCGGTATTCCTGTAGGTGATCTGCATCCATGGGGAAAGCTACCACTGCATCTATGAATGGCTTTAGGCCATATTCATCCAGAAGGAAGGATATCCTTGCCTTCCAGATGACATAGTTGGAAGCACCGTCCAACCTGTCCTGGTCTCATAGTTCCGCAGTGGTCAAAACAAGTTGAAATCCTCCTCTTCTCTTTTGCTCAGCTACTGCTAAGCACTACGCACTCCCTGCTAGAGTGAGTAAATTTGCTCATTGTTGATTTGAGGTAGCATCGGATGTGTTCTAGCCATGAAAATTGGTGGATAGGCTAAAGCACATGAGATCTCCAAGACCAAGAATGGGTTTGGGCAGATTCTAACCAGTTTGGGAGATATTAAAATAATTAATATTTTTAATGGAGTTCCTAAGTCTAAACTTAGGAAAAATAAAATATTAATGGGTATTAATATAAAATTGGGTTAGAAGGGCCCAAAAGTCATGGATCAAGCCAAATCTAATCTTAGATGTTGGCGAGAGATTTAATCTTAGCCGTTGATGGACCAACGAGAAAAGTATAAGAGGAGGCTTGAGGGTGAGTTGGAGAACACACCAGAGTGATCAGTCATTCGATTTTCTAGAGCAGGGTTTACTAAGAGAAATCGAATCAGTGATCAACAGCGAGGGGCAGTGAATAGATTGCAGAGAGGTAGAGTTAGTACCAAGAGGATCAACGCACAACCGGGAGAGGTTGACATAGAGCCAGCTAGAGGCTACGCAGAGGCAGCCAGTGGCCGTGTAGAGGCAGCCAAGAGCTGCGCAGAGCTAGAGAGGGCCAGCGTGTGAGACCTAGAGGGTCTAGGGACTAATGCAGAGGCTCTAGAAGCTAGCGTAGAGGCCAAAGAGGCTGACACAGGGCCAAAGAGGCTGACGCAGGGCCTAGAGGCAACGTTGGGAGAATTTCGTGGGACAGACTAAGAGCTGGAGAGCTGGATAAGGTGACGTAGTCCTTATCAGAGTGATGCAGAGCAGTAGAAGTTGCAATGCTATTGTGGGATCGTTCATCCAATGATTTAGCCGAAATATCTATCTCCGAATGAGAGGTACTATTGCCGAGGGCATTCTCTGTTGGGTGAGCCATTTCTAGCACCTAGGTTGTATTCTGAAACTGCATAATAATAAAACGCTCTAAATCGCTGCATTGGTTTTCCCGCATTAGGTTTTTCCGAGGACATTAGTCCAAAAAAATGGTGTCACTTGTGTGCTTGTTTACTTTCAGTTGATGATCTATATGTGTTGATACTGTACTTGTATTTATTTTCAATGTTTACATGGTAAATAAATTGTTAAGTAATTGAACAAGTAGGAAGAAATAAATCAGATAGTATAGGAAGAATTTCTAATGGGTTAAACTTAGAAATTCCAACATGGTATCAGAGTGTGGTTGCAGATCACAGGATAACTGAAGGCATTAACCGAGCAGAGAAGTAGCAACAGAAAAAGCTGTCCCGAGTGACAGAAGCTGTTCCTAGCAGAAAGCAGCAAGGAGTGATGCAGAGGGCTTGCATCATCAGTTCGAGCCAGGAGGAGGATCAATGCGGAGGCAGAGAGTAGACCTGTCCTACGTAGTGCCCGATCATCTTTCTCAGTCAGGAAGGATCGATGCTGTGGCCAGGAGGTGCAGATTTTGTCAGTGCTGAGATTGTGCACAGTTCTTCAAGTTGCTGAGGTATAGGAGGTTGCAGATAATTTGCAAAGGGAAGTTGGTGGGGTATTGTGGTCAGAACAGTACCTAACAGGGCAAGACCAAGGAGGAGGGATTTCCAGAAAGGAAATCGAGACTCAGAGGGAGTCGAACCGAGGACTTCCAGGAGGGAAGTAAAAAGACTCAGAGGAGTCAGAAGAAGAGCAGCAAGATGGTAGTGAATGGGCAGAGAGATCAGGATAGACTGAACGGAGCTTCCAACTTCGTAGTCTGGAAGGCCAGGATCTTGTCCATTCTAGACAGGTATCGCATTAAGCACTTCACCTTGAAAACAATAGCGATCTCAGTTGACCCATCTGAAAATGAGAAGTACGAGGAGGCAATGGCCAGGGCAAAGTGCATGATGGGGTCAAGGATCATGTGGCGCCGTATATTGCCGAGAAGGACATGGCAAATTAGATGTGGGAGGCCCTGAAGAAATTGTGCTAGCATACTTTTGTGCAGAGGAAGATGTTACTTGAAAATCTGTTGCAGTCATATCAGATGCAGAAGGGAGAGCAGATAGATGTCTTCCTCGGTGGATTGAAGGAGATTTGTGATAAACTAACTTCCATAGGGGCCACGCCAGATCAGGAACTGATGGTGAGGACCGCATTGAACGCAGCCTCAGAGGATTGGGAGGTATTTGTCCAAAGCATACTGCGCAGGTCGAGCCTTCTAGATTGGGAGGAATTGTGGGCCATTGTTCGTTAAGAAGAGATCAGACAGATGACCAAGGCAGGGAGTAGTGGAAAAGGGGTCAGAATCAAGGAGGACTAAGAAGATGCGACTCTCGCATCTGCGGGAAAGTAAGAGAAAAGAAATAAGAAGGACCTCTCCAAGGTTAAGTGCTTCCATTGTGGGGAGCTGGGTCACTATGCGAACCAGTGTCCGAGGAATAAGAGTAAGGGATAGGCTTCTGACTCAAAGGCAGCGCCAACAAAGGCAGAGAAAGAAGTCGAGGAGGATGAGGACTGTGCCATGAGTACTTATGCGCCACTTGAGAGGAAATGGGGAGACATCGAGCTGTAGTCAGACAGACTACATGCGATGAGGGGCAGGATCCTTGAGGTACCCAACCTCTTGGATATACCTTGCTACGGGAGCCACGAAGAGGAGTAGCAGGACTAATAGATGTTGGTAGAGATGAATGCAGATGAAGTGGCAGAAAGTGCTACAGTGCAGGAGTCCCAGGACAACGCAAAGGCTAGCAGGATGCAACAATGTGAGAAGCACGGGAGTATTGCACTAGTGCAAGATGGCATAAAGAGGTGTGTAATGGTGTGAGATACATGGAGTTGTTGCAGCAACGCAGAGGTCAGTAGAGGTAGCACTTGTTAGCGGCAGAGGGAGCTTCAGCATTTGGAGAGTCTCTAGCCTGACAAGGATGTCAGATTTGGGTGGATCAGTTACTTTCATCTCAGTAACTGGGTTGCAGTGCAACAATTAGCAGTGGCAGCGCTATGGGCGGTACGATGCAGCATGAGGAGAAGGTAATCCAGTGCAAATGCAGCAGTGTAGAGGATGTGGGCGAGGAGGCCTAGCATCAACATAGGTACAGGTGCTAGATAATCAGAGTGATGCTCAGTGAGGAGTATTACTCGAGTACAGTCCTCGCTAAGAGGGAGTCTTGATTTGGGGTAGCATCGAATGTGCTCTAGCCATGAAAATTGGTGGAGAGGCTAAAGCACATGAGATCTCCAAGACCCAGAAAGGGTTTGGGCAGATTCTAATCAGTTTGGTAGATATTAAAATAATTAATATTTTTAATGGATTTCCTAAGTCTAAACTCCGGAAAAATAAAATATTAATGGGTATTAATATAAAACTGAGTTAGAATGTTCCAAAAGTCTTGGATCAAACCAAATCTAATCTTAGTCGTTGATTAAAGATTTAATCTCGGCCGCTGATGGACCAACAAGAAAAGTATAAGAGGAGGCTTGAGGGTGAGTTGGAGAACACACCAGAGTGATCAGTCATTCGATTTTCTAGAACAGGGTTTGCTAAGAGAAATCAAATCAGTGATCAACAACGTGGGGTAGTGAATACATCGTACAGAGGCAGAGTTAGTACCAGGAGGATCAACGCAAAGCTGGGAGATGTTGACGCAGAGGTAGCTAGAGGCTACGCAGAGGCAGCCAGGAGTTGCACAGAGCAAGAGAGGGCCAACGTGTGAGACACAGAGGGTCTAGGGGCTAATGCAGAGGCTCTAGATGTTGACGCAGAGCCTAGAGACGCTGACGTAGGGCCTGGAGGCAGCGTTGGGAGAATTTCGTTGGACAGACTGAGAGCTGGAGAGCTGGATAGGGTGACGTAGTCCCTATCAGAGTGACGCAAAGCACCAGAAGCTGCAGTGTTGCTGTGGGATTGTTCATCCAGTGATTTAGTCAGAATATCCGTCTCCGACTGAGAGGTACTACTGCTGGGGCATTCTCTATTGGGTGAGCCATTTCTGGCACCCAGGTTGTATTCTGAAAATGCATAATAATAAAACGCTCTGAATAGATGCATTGGTTTTCCCGCATTGGGTTTTTTTGGGGACATTAGTCCAAAAACAACGGTGTCACTTGTGTGCTTGTTTACTTTCAGTTGATGATCTGTATGTGTTGATACTGTACTTGTATTTATTTTCAGTATTTACATGGTAAATAACTTGTTAAGTAATTGAACAAGTAGGAAGAAATAAATCAGATAGTACAGGAAGAATTTGTAATGGGTTAAACTTAGAAATTCCAACACTCACAATGACTACTGATATGCAAAAGAAAATCGAACTTCTGAAGCTAGAAGTTCCCTGAGGGAAAATTCCCTTCAATGTGTGCTCTTTCTTCCTCCTGACGCTATTTTGCACTAGCAAGTGCTGCAAAATACTGCGTGTAGCTAGAGATTTGCTCTGCAAGGAAACCACTGGCTGCTCCCTTTGCCTCTGGTAATTTTCAAACTAGAGAAATCTGACTTCTCTGTCGCTCTCTCAGAGAAATCGATTGTTTTCTCAAGAAATCGACCCTCTTAGCCAAGAAACTTCGCTGCCTCTGAGGGTTTCGAATCACTGCTTACGCAGGGCTACGAAATTCCTCTTCCCTTCTTCTATTGAGCTCTCCGGCTTATGATCTGTGCTCTAATACCATGTGAAAAATAGGAAACTCGATTCCTATTGCCACAACTGGAAATTATGCTCCTAATTGTTAATTTAATTTAACAATTTATTTACTGTTTGCTACAACAAACACTGAATAAATCACACTACAACCTACAGAAATAAAATACTGCGAAAGAAATAAAAACGTTGGAAGAAATAGATGCACACACACAAAATACACTGTTATTTTTGGACTAAGTCCCTGGAAAAACCCAACTCGGGAAAACCGGTGCAACAACTAAGTGTTTTAATATTATGTAGTAGTGAAAATTTGAGTACAAACTATGAATGCTTAAACTAGCAATCCAAACAAAGAAATAACTAGCGATAATAACCGGTGAGAAAAAATTCTCACTTGACAGGTGATCACACACTGACCTCAGCTCAAATTGAGCTACTCCTTGCTCCCTCTGTGCAGCCACTGCGTCAACCTACACATTTACTGCGTCGCATAAGCTCGGAACTATGTCTCCTCTCATTGTCTTGTCAACTGCTGTCTTGGAAATTGATACTCTTTGTTGGAAGTCAACTGCTGTCTTGGAAACTGATACTCTTTGCTGGAAGTCAACTGCTGTCTTGGAAACTGATACTCTTTGCCTCTAGACCCTCTGCCCGGCTTCTGGCTCAGAATCTCCACTCCTCCCTAGCAAAATGGAAATCTCCCCAAGAGGGCTCTTCGCTGCCTCTCTGCAATGTACTCATTGGAACTAGAAAAGCTTCCTTCGACCTGACTATCTCTGCCCCTCTCTCACTGCTTCGACCTCACTGAATCACTTCTAGCAATACACAATTGTTACTCTGGAAATCAATTTCTCAGCAAAATCGAACTCTGCAAGTGTGTTCTCCAAGCCCCACCGAATTTTTTCTTATAATCCTCCATTGAGACTTCAACGACCACGATTAAATCTTAATCGATGGCTAGGATTAAGTAGAAATTGATCCATGTGAGTTTCTAGAAGATTCACACCATAACTTAATTAATTCTGGTTAATTAGTCTTATTCCCTATGTTAGACTTAGGAAATATCTAAAAAAACGACTAATAATCTAATTAAGTTGTCTCTAGGTGGAATTTCCAGAAACGATTTTTGGGTTTTGGAGATCTCATGTATTCTAGCCCCTCCACAAAATTTCGTGGCTAAGACACATCTGATGCTACAAAAATTAGCAAGGTCAATTGTGACTGTTTGACCAATTGTTTTGAAGAAGTTGCATGGCCAAAATTTGGCCTGTTGACCAGACTTTGACCAGCAAAACATAAGACCTTTAATCTCTCTCCTTTGCCCAAGATTGAGTTAGAAAGTGGTGTGGTGAATTTGACTTTGTTTGACTGAAATATTCATATATACATTTGATTGAATTGGACAATTTCACCTAAGAAAAGCTTGCTGGGGTTTTCCTTGGTTTGAGTTTTCCTTAGATAAATTTTTGTGTCTCTTTTGCATCATTATTCTACTGTGATCTCTGCTGCTTTACTGTTCTTATGGTTGAAATTTTTTGAAGTGTAATTGCTTAATGATCTGGAATATGCTAAAGATATAATTGTATCACTGGAAGTAACTATCTGGCAGAGAATTGTGCTTATCTTAATTGCACCTTAAAAATCAACAATTGATCAGGGAGGAATATTTCACCACCGAAACCAATAAAAGGGAAAAGGGTCTTAAAATCCTCAAAGCTTCAACACGTAAAAGCAAAATATCGAATCAACCATGATGAGAATAATGATTCTCCTCTCTCTTATTTATAGATTCCCTTTGGGGTCTCTTCTCCTTATTTTAATTTGATAGGTTACGGGTTCCCTCCACTTAGCCCCAATTTTGGCTTTCTTCTCAAGTTATGCCCCAAGTACCCCAATTTACACAATGTTGCCCCAAAAGCATTGGATAATGGATTGCCGCCTTTATCATTGACTTTAGCCTACAGGGTTGGATAGGCTACTTCGTCTTCCCTTGGGAAATTAATAAGTAGGGAACATTACACTCAGATAATGTGTGTTGGTGCAAGAAAAAATATGGTTGCAAACGGGTACAGTTAGGTCTACCATAATCGAGATTGACTACATTATGTTGATTTTGGGTAGCATCGGATGTGCTCTAGCTCCAAAATTTTGTGGAGGGGCTAGAACACATGAGATCTCTGAGACCCAAAAGTCGTTTGGATGAGGAGTTATTAAAATAATTAATATTTTTAATGGGGTTCCTAAGTTTAAACTTAGGAAAATAAAAATATTAATGGGTCTTAATAAAGATATGGGTGAGAAGCTTCTAAGAGACGAGGATCAAGTCTGTTTTAATCTTAGCCATTGATTAGAGACTTAATCTCGGCCGTTGATTCATCAACAGGAAAAGTATAAGAGAAGACTTGACAGTCATTTGGAGATACATAGGGCCAATACTCAGTTCCCCGAGTGAAATCGATTCTCAAGGAGAAGGAGTTCGATTTCAGAGGGAGAGTTGCAGGGTGGAGGAAGAGGAGGGCATCGACAGCAGTGAGTGACTGAGGAGGAGGTGACGCAGGGCATTTGAGAGACAATGCAGAGGGAAAAGCAGGTTGACAACACCATTAGAGATGCAATCCTCACGCAGGTTGACACAAAGTGACGCAGAAGTGACACAGAGATGGGTGAAGGGTCTCCAGGGTGTCAAAACTTCTCCAGGAGGAGGATAAAATTTTTCTCAGGTGTTTTCTCTCAGAAGTGTCTCAATTTCTCTATGAAGTCATTCCTTGTAAAGTGATTGCTGTTGAAGATTAATAGAAGAATAGAAGAAGAAGAATCTTATATGAGTTAGGAGCATGATGCCAAGGCATCAACTCAGAGGGACTCACGCAAATCTTCAGAGAAAAAAGAGAGCACAATGAACATGGATCACGATTATTCTATGTTAGCTTCCAGACTGGAAGAAGAAGTCGCTTGCCTAGCAAGTTTTGCCTCCTCTGAGGTTTGGTATATGGATAGTGGAGCTTCCTGGCATATGACAAGAATACGAGAATGTTTTTCGAATTATCAGGAAGAAAGGATGAATTTTCAGATCACCATGGGAAATATGGCAAAGTGTACCCTCGTAGGAAGAGGTAATGTATTCTTTCAAACAGAAGCAAGGGATCAACTTCAAGCAACCAAGTGCCAGGATTGGGGATGAACTTACTCTTTGTATCTCAACTTCAAAACAAGGGCTATGATGTTTTCTTCATTAAGGAGAAAGTATATGTCAAACAACTGAGTTGGAAAAAGAAGGCCCAGATTGGAATTAGAAGTAATAGGTTGTATAGATTATAGCTAGAATCTCAATCTCCAGTGGCATTGATAGGTAGCTGTGGGGATAAAGATTTGAATGAACTATGGCACAGGAGGATGGGACACTTACACCATGGGGCTCTGAAAATTCTCGAGAAAACATGATCAAGAGTTCCAGAATTAAGTATCGAACAAGATGATGTATGCAGAGGATACACACTAGGCAAGTATGCCAAGGCAACATTTTTCAGAAGCAACAATAGGGCTAAGAGTGTTCTGGGATTGATACACTCAGATATCTGCGGACCCATGTCCACAAAAGCTCTTAGTGGTGCCGAATATTTCGTCACCTTCATTGATGACCATTCTAGAAAGACTTGGATCTACTTTCTGAAAACCAAGGATGAGGTTTTTGGTCGATTCAAAGAGGTCAAGGCTCTAGTTGAGAATCTGAAAGGAAAGAAGATAACGATATTGCGCTCAGACAATGGTGGAGAATACATCAACAATGACTTCGCTGATTTTTGCGCAAGGGAAGGCATTAGAAGAGAATGGACAACCCCCTATAATCTGGAGCAAAATGGAGTAGAAAAAAGGAAGAACCAGACTATTGTTGAAGTAGCCAGGGCAATGTTGTATGATCAGGATATGCCCAAGTTTCTATGGGCAGAAGCATACAACACGACAATGTATATCTAGAACAAGACTCCTCACAGGGCATCTGGTAAGATTACTTTGAAAAGTGTCTTACGGTAAGAAGCCTGAGGTGAGTCATTTCAGGTTATTTGGGAGTTTGGCATATTGCCATGTACCCGAAGAGAAGAGGAAGAAATTGGATCAAATTGCAGAGAAAGGATATCTTGTAGGATATAGCGAGAATGCTAAGGCATATAGAATCTATCTTCTGGGGAATAAGAAGATCATAATTCGACGAAATGTGAAGTTCATGGAGGACAGAGCCTTCAAAAAATCTCGAGAAATGCCTTCTGAAGAGCAGTCAAAGGATGATCCGTTGGTTCAACCACTTCGACCAGTAGAAACTAGCGCCAATATTTCTCCTAAAGACAAAACTCTAGAAGTCGAGCCTCAGGAAAAGGAGGAGCAGATAGATATACCCACTACCAATGGTAGAGTGAGCCGAGAACTTCAATAGATACTACAAGATGCAGAGGAGTTTGTCAGGGCGCCCAGGAACGAGAAAAGGGAGCATAGACAGCCAGACAGATACCAAGCCTTGGTGGCTCAGGTTGGAGAACCCTCCAGTTTTCAAGAGGCTGTTCAGCATCAAGTATGGGTAGATGTTATGGTGGAGTAGTACAACTCCATAATGGTCAATGATGTCTGGGAAGTGGTACCTAGGCCTCATCACAGGTTAGTTGTAGGGTTGAGATGGCTCTACAAAGTCAAATAGAATGCAGATGGCAGTGCAGAAAAATACAAAACCAGGTTTGTGGCTAAGGGTTTGCTCAGAAGGAAGGGATAGACTACAAAGAAATCTTCGCCCCAATAACCGGGTATACTTCTATTAGATCCGTGATATCCCTTGTAGCATAGATGGGTTGGGAGATTCATCAGATGGATGTCAATACGACGTTCTTGAATAGGGTGATAGAAGATAAGTTTACATTGAACAACCAGAGGGTTTTGAGATAGATGAGAAGGAATCTCATGTATGCAGATTGAAGAAAGCTTTGTATGGGCTTAGACAGGCACCTAAAGCATGGTACATTTGAATTGATGGCTACTTGCAGAAGATGGGATTCGTCAAGAGTGACACAGATCCTAACCTCTACTATCTGGTTGTAGAGAATGAGCCTCTAATCTTGGTTTTATATGTGTATGATCTCTTTTTGACAGGATCATCTAGGTTCATCAAAGATTGCAAGGAGAACCTAGCCACAGAATTCGACATGAAGGATTTGGGACGGATGCATTATTTCCTGGGGTTGGAAGTTTGGCAGCAGAAGGGTGAATTTTTCCTTCTGCAAGGGAGATACGCTATAGAGATTTTGAAAAGGTTCAGAATGCAGGACTGTAGACCTATGGCTACTCCAATGATCACCAACTGGAAGAAGATTGATGCATCCGAAGATAAAGAAGTCGATCCCACCTTGTATAGGTAGCTCATAGGGTCCCTAATGTATCTGGTCAATACCAGGCTAGACATTTGTTACGCTGTCAACACCCTCAGTCAGTTCATGGTTGAACCTATGTTGTAGGAAACGTGGGGCAGGAGGGCGTTTCCATATGGAAACGAGTACGAAACGCGTTTGGTACAACCCTGAAACGCGTTTCAGGCCGTAGTATCACGTTTCACGAAATTGAAACGTGGCCAGTACGTCCTGAAACGTGTTTCACGGCCGTACGACCCACGTTTCAGCATTTACTTGTGTTTTTTTATTTTTTATTTGTTTTCTAATCTATTCTTACGTTAGCCTACTGACTTCTAGTTGCTTCTAGATGCCTGTCTAAAGTTACGAAAGTGAACTTTTGCCCTAGTGTTGATATGCAGTTCATGGTAATGTTAAATTCTTAAAGTAAAAGTCATCCTTTTACTTAAATTTTTAACATTACCATGAAATGACTCAGGATGTTTGAGAGTGGTTTCGCCCTCATTGGATTTCATATGGAGAAAGTAGAATTTTAGATCTCACTCAAAATCCAGCAAACCTATCTATTTTTTAGGATTTCAGGATGGGGGGGATTGCAATGTTTCCATTGGATTTTATCATGTACTAGGGTATGGAACTTGTATTTAATCAAGAGAACCAAGCCCTCTATGCAGGGGGGACTCCCAATAATCAAGTGAATGTAGGGTACTAGGGTATGAAACTTGTATTTAATCTAAGGTCGTTCGACTATGTAGGAGGAGACTCCCAATGAAGCACGAGACAAGAAATTAGAAATTTCTCGTGGCTGATTTTGGATATTTCTTTTTTTATTATGTGATTATTCATGAGTAAATGTGATGTAAATTTAGATACTTATAGTTTATGCATTGACAATTGACAATTTTATCATAATGTAATAAATTAGAATGTATCATATATGCTTTATGATTGCACATATTTCTTAAATGTCTTTATATATATATATATATTATATATATATATATATATAATATATATATATATATATTTGCGTTTACCCGTTTCTAAAATTTGGGGAGGTTGTGTTTCGTATTGCTTCTCGTTTCAGAAACTCGTACTCGTTTCCCCGTTTTGTGCAACCTTGTGTTGAACCAAAGAGGGTGCACTGGGCAGCAACCAAGCGTGTTCTAAGATATATATACGAGGAACAGTCGAGCATGGACTAATGTACACCCAAGGCAATGACATCAGGTTGAGTGGGTTCACTGACGCAGATTGGGTTGGAAGTTCAGTAGATTGGAATAGTACCACTGGCCCCTGGGTATTGTTTCAACATTGGATCTGGAATGACCTCCTGGTGTAGTAGGAAATAGAAATCCGTGGCTTTGAGCTCAGCTGAAGGAGAATATGGCAACTAGCACAACTTTGTGCAAAGCCATATGGCTTAGGAATTTGCTTGTGAATCTATTTAGGAGAAAAGCGACTAGTATTTTGTGTGATAATCAGAGTTGCATCAATCTCTTTGAGAATCGAATCTTTCATGATCAGTCGAAGCACATTGATATCAGGTGTCACTTGATCGGACACTCTATCCAACGAGGGGAAGTACAATTGAGGTGCACCCCAACAGGAGAACAGGTGGCAGACATTCTCACCAAGGCCCTAAGAAGAAAAACGTTTGTTTACTTTAGGGAGAAGATGGGGATGGTGAAGAATCTGTTCCAGTAATAGAAGCAGATAGTCTAAGGAGTTGCAATGCAGCAGTTAGCAGTGCCAGTGCTATGGGCAACATGGTGCAACATATTTAGAGGGAGTTGTCATACAGATGTAGTAGTGATAGTTATAATGTCATAGGAAACAATATAGGTTGCAGCAATGCAATGGATGAGGGGTCATTGGCCAAGCATCAACAACGCAGAGGACCGATGTCATGGATCAGTGTGATGCTTCTGCTGGGAAGTATTGATAGGGCACATTCCTCGCTAAGAGGGAGTGTTGATTTTGGGTAGCATCAGATGTGCTAGCTCTGAAATTTTGTGGAGGGGTTAGAACACATGAGATGTCCAAGACCCAGAAATCGTTTGGAGAAATTCCACCTGGATGAGGAGTTATTCAAATAATTAATATTTTTAATGGAACTTAAGAAAATAAAAATATTAATGGGTATTAATAAAGATATGGATGAGAAGCTTCTAAGAGATGAGGCTCAAATCTATTTTAATCTTAGTCGTTGATTAGAGACTTAATCTCAGCCGTTGATTCATCAACATGAAAAGTATAAGAGAAGACTTGACAGTCATTTGGAGACACACCGAGCAAATACTCAATACCCCGAGGGAAATCAATACTCAAGGAGTTCGATTTCAGAGGGAGAGTTGCAAGGTGGAGGAAGAGGAGGGCATTAGCAGTACTCAGTGACTGAGGAGGAGGTGACGCAGGGCATTCGAGAGATAGTGCAGAGGGAAGAGCAAGCAGACAACACCATTGGAGACGCAGTCCTCACGCAGGCTAACACAGAGTGACGCAGAGGTGGGTGAAGGGTCTCGAGGGTGTCAGAACTGTTGATTTGCGGTAGCATCGGATGTGCTCTAGCCACAAAATTTGGTGGAGAGGTTAAGGCACATGAGGTCTCCAATACCCAGAAAGGGTTTGGGCAGATTCTAAATAGTTTGGGAGATATTAAAATAATTAATATTTTTAATGGAGTCCCTAAGTCTAAACTTAGGGAAATTAAAATATTAATATGAACTAATATAAAATTGTGTTAGAATGGTCCAAAAGTCATGGATCAAGCTAGATCGAATTTAATGCCATTGATTAGGGACTTAATCTCGGCCGTTGATTTTTCAACGAGAAAAGTATAAGAGGAGGCTTGAGGGTCACTTGGAGAACACACCAAGAGATCAAGATTTCAACTTTCTGGGGCTGGGTTTGTTGAGAAAGTTGAGAGAGTGATCTAGAGTTGTAGCTGAGGGGCAGTGAATACAGAAGCAGAGAGGCAGAGATAGTGCTGGGAGGATCAACGAAATAGTCGGGAAAGGTGACGCAAAGGGCAGAAGCTGAAACTGCCGAGAACCGCCGGAACAACTGGGAAAGCTGATGCAGAGGGCAGAAGCCAGAATTGCTGGGAACAACCGAAACCCCTGGGAACTGCAGGGAAAGTTGACGTAGAGGGCAGAAGCCGGAACTACTGGGAACAGTCGAAACTGCCGGGAACTGTCGAAACTGCAGGGAAAGCTGACGCAGAGGGCAAAAGCCGAAATTGCCGGGAATAGCCGAAACTGTTGGGAACTACCAGAACTATTGGGAATGCTGACACAGAGGGCAAAAGAGGCTAATGCAGTCCCTAGAGGCTGACCCTGGAGTTTTTCATGGGGCAAATTGGAGCTGAGGAGTTGCCAGAGTGTTTATCCGGGGTTTTAGCGAGAGCATCTGTCTTCGAAGGAGAGGTACTATTTCCGAGGATTTTCTCTGTTGGGTGAGCCGGGTTTGGCACCTAGATTGTATTCTGAAACTGCTTAATAAATCAAACCCTCAGATAGCTGCACCGATTTTCCTGCATTGGGTTTTTTCGGGGACATTAGTCCAAAAATAACGGTGTCATTTGTGTGCTTGTTTATGTTTCCTTCAGTTGATAATTTGTAATGTGTTGAGCATGTACTTGTGTTTATTTTCAGTATTTACATGGTAAATAACTTGTTAATTAATCAAAAGAAGTAGGAAGGAATAAATCAGAGAGCACATGGAGGGTTTCTAACTGTTAGAATTAGAAATTTCAACATGGAATCAGAGGGTGGTTGCAGATCACAGGAGAACTGAGGACATAAGTCGAGCAGAGCAGCAACAACAGAAAACAACTGTCCCGAGTGACAGAAGTTGTTCCTATCAGCAAGACAACAAGGAACAGGTGACGCAGTGCCTGTGTCATCAAGTTTGGGCCAAGAAGAGGCTGTGCAAACGCTGAGGGAGGCAAAGACAGGCTCACGCAGAGCCATGTAGAGGCTAGGAGGGCTAACGTAGTTGACTTAGGGAGCTAGTTTGCCGATACTGGGACTGCGCAGAGCATAGGAGCTCTCACCTTCAGGTTTTTGGGGTTTAGGAGGCTGTGGATAAGTTGTAGAGTAGCGCTGGTGGGGTAATGTTGTTAGAGCAATACCTAACAGGGCAAGACCAAGGAGGAGGGAGTTGCTACCGAGGGTTTCTAGCCGAGAAATCCGGATTAGTGGTGCAGTTGCATAGACGATCAGAGTAGGGGGCATCTCGACATCAACAGAAGGATTTCCAGGAGGGAAATCGAGGCTTAAAGGAAGTCACATCGAGAACTTCTAGGAGGGAAGTAGAAGAGCAGTGGAATGGCACTACACAAAGTAAGAGACCAAGACAAATTGGGGGGAGCTTCAAACTTAGTAGTCTGGAAGGATCTTATCCTTGACAGAAATCGTGTCAAGCACTTTGCCTTGAAGACGATAACGGTCCCAGTTGACCTAGTTGACAATGATAAGTATGAGGAAGCAATGGCGAGGGCCAATAGTATCATTCTTGACGGGGTCAAGGATCATATAATACCACATATTGCTGAGAAGAATACGGCACGGGAGATGTGGGATGCCCTAACCAAGTTGTATCAGCATACTTCCGTGCAGAGGAAGATGCTCCTAGAAAAACAACTGCGGTCATACTAGATGCAAAAGGGAGAACAGATCGACACCTTTCTCGGTCGATTGAAGGAGATTTGAGATCAACTAACTTCCATAGGGGCCACACCAGAGCCAGAGTTGATGGTGAGAACAACCCTAAATGCAGTCTCAGAAGACTGGGAGGTGTTTGTCTAGAGCATACTGGGCAGGGCGACCCTTCCAGATTGGGAGGAAATGTGGGCGACTATTCACCAAGAAGAGACCAGGAGGGTGACCAAGACAGGAAGCAACAGTAAGGGGATTAGAATCAAGAAGGAGGAGGTGGATGCTGCCCTAAGATCTGAGGGTAAGCAAGAAAAGCAGAAGAAGAAGGACCTCCCCAAGGTCAAATGCTTCCACTGTGGGGAGCTGGGTCATTATGCGACCTAGTGTCCGAGAAAGAAGGGCAAGGGAGAGGCTTCCGAGACCAAGGCCACGCTAGTAAGGGAAGAGAAGGAAGTGGAGACAGACGATGACTATGCCATGAGTGCACACACACCACTTGAGCGAAAGTGGGGAGACATCGAGCTGTAATCAAGAGTATTATAGAAGATGAGGGGCAGGGTCCTCGAGGTACCCAACCTCTTGGATTATACCTGGCTACGGGAGCCCCGAAGAGGAGTAGCAGGACTGGCAGATGTCGATAGAGACAGATGAGGATGGAGCGGCAAAGAGAGCTATAGTGTAGGATTCCCAGGACAATGTGAGGCTAGCAGGCTGCAATAGTGCGAGAGGCATGGGAGTGTTGCACCAGTGCAGGATGGCGCAAAGAGGCGTGCAATGATGATAGATGCAGGGAGTTGTTGGATCAACGCAAAGGTCAGAGAGGGAGCACTTGTCAGCCACAGAGGGAGCTTCAACACCGGGAGTGTCTCTAGCCTGACATAGATGTCAAAGTTGGGAGATCAGTTACTTACTTCTTAGTAACTGAGTTGCAGTGCAGCAGTTAGTAGTGGCGGTGCTATGGGCAACATGATGCAGCATGATGAGAGGGGATGCAGTGCAGTCGCAGCAGTGGCAGTGGTAGGACCATGGGCAACAACATAGATGTAGAGGGAGCTGTCGTACAGATGCAACAGTGGCAGTGGCAGAGCCATGGGTGGCAGTACGAGATGCAGCAGTACAGATGATGGGCAATAAGCCTAGCATTAGGGACTGGTGCCAGATGATCAGAGTAATACTTAGTAAGGAGTATTGCTAGAGCATAGTCTTTGCTAAGAGGGAGTGTTGATTTGGGGTAGCATCGGATCTGCTCTAGCCACGAAATTTGGTGGAGAGGCTAAGGCACATGAGATCTCCAATACCCAGAAAGGGTGTGGGTAGATTCTAAACAGTTTGGGAAATATTAAATTAATTAATATTTTTAATGGAGTCCCTAAGTCTAAACTTAGGGAAATTAAAATATTAATGTGAATTAATATAAAACTGTGTTAGAATGGTCCAAAAGTCATGGATCAAGCCAGATCTAATCGTAGCTGTTGATTAGGGACTTAATCTCGGCTGTTTATTTGTTAACGAGAAAAGTATAAGAGGAGGTTTGAGGGTCACTTGGAGAACACACCAAGAGATCAAGATTTCGAATTTCTGGGGCTAGGTTTGCTGAGAAAGTTAAGAGAGTGAATACAAAAGCAGAGAGGTAGAGATAGTGCTAGGAGGGTCAGCAGAACAACTGGGAAAGTTGACACAGAGGGCAGAAGCCGAACTATGGGGAACAGTCAGAACTACTAAGAACTGCCGGAACAACCCGGAAATCTGAGGCAGAGGGCAGAAGCTAGAGTTGTCGGGAACAACTAGAACTGTCGGGAATTGCCGAGAAAGCTAACATGGAGGGCAGAAGCCGGAACTGCCAGAACTGTCGGGAAAGTTGACGCAAAGGGCAAAAGAGGTTGATGCAGTGCCTAGAGGCTGACCCTGGGGTTTTTCGTGGGGCAGATTGGAGCTGAGGAGTTGCCGGAGTGTTTATCCGTGGTTTCAGCCGGAGCATTTGTCTCTGAAGGAGAGGTACTACTGATGAGATTTTTCTCTTTTGGGTGAGCCGGATTTGGCACCTAGATTGTATTCTGATACTGCTTAATAAATCAAACCCTCAGACAGCTGCACCGGTTTTCCCGCATTGGGTTTTTCAGGGACATGAATCAAAAAATAATGGTGTCATTTGTATGCTTGTTTCTGTTTCCTTCAGTTGATGATCTGTAATGTGTTGAGCATGTACTTATGTTTATTTTCAGTATTTACATGGTAAATAACTTGTTAATTAATCAGAACAAGTAGGAAGGAATAAATCAGAAAGTACATGGAGGATTTCTAACTGTTAGACTTAGAAACTTCAACAAGAACTTCTCCAAGAGGAGGAGAAACTTTGTCTCATGTGTTTTCTCTCAAAAGTGTCTCAGTTTCTCTGTGAAATCATTCCTTGTAAAGCAATTGTTGCTGAAGATTAATAAAACCCTCATCTGCTGCACCGGTTTTCCTACATTGGGTTTTTCCGGGGACAATTGTCCAAAAACAACTGTGTTGATATGATTGATTCTTGTGCTTGTATATCACTGCTGTTTTCTCTATGTAATTATGTGATAATTGCAGTAGAATTTATTTTAATGTTTATTGAAGGGTTTTCATAAATAACTTATTGTGAGAGATAAGTAGGTGAAATAAATTAGTTACTGCAGTAGAATTTCGTATTAGAAATTTTCACACATTCCATCAACCGTTTATTACAAGTTAGGTGAGTTGTTTGGTGTAGAAGAAATTTGATTTCATCAACTTAAGATTCACAAGAGGAAGGTCTACCTATTAACAAAGTTACGAGGATCAATAAGTCAACAGAGACAAATTGTGGCTAATAGATGTTATAATGTTTAATATTAGAAAATAATAGGGTCTGTTACAAAAGGTAGTTTCTTTGGCACTTTGGTTTGGCATTGGCAACCATCCTTTTCAATGATTTATATCGAAAGACAAAAGAATGCCATTTTAATTTGTTAAAGCCAATGGAGGCATGGCAACAAATGCCTAAGCACCACATGAGAGAATGTGGATGATATTTTTTTGAAATGTTCTTCAAATATTGATTAAATGAAGGACATCTACCTGTTTGTCCCATATGATTGACTTTCTTAAGTGTACACAAGGGAATATATGTGAGAATTAGGTACATCCCCTGCATCAAGTGTCGATCCCTATACACTAAATGTGTGTGTATATATATATGTAGCTGTTCACTAAAAACACACACACACACAGTCTGTTAACGAAGGGGCAAACATTATTCCTCTCTTTTTAGTATTCTTGAAGATGAAACATGTTATATATTCGACCATTATATGTAAATGTTTCTGTCTTTCCTTCACATTTCATTAGTCTTTTTGTGTCTTGACTCTTGATACAACAACTTGGTTACTCTGAGAAAAATGCGTTCCACGTAGTTCAAAAAAGGATTTGTTATGCATTAATTCAAATGAGATTGTAGATTGTTTTTCCTTTAATGAAATTATTCTGAATAAGTGACTGTCTTTACTCTCATTTTTACTTTGTTATAATGAATTTGTTTTTGCCAGGGACGTCTTTGAAAACTCACCGTTTTTAATACCTGCAGAAGAAGCTGGTGCTGCAGAACTAAAGTATGTGAATGCTATCATCTCCCATTTTTCCTTGCATTTTTTTATTTCTTTTTATTTGACACAAATCTTACAGTATCAGTGTTATAAAAACACTAGTAGACTTAATGGCTATTTTTTGAATATGACAGTGCACTAATTTGGCCTTGAGTACCAATATGAATAGAGTCCAGTATGCTGGCTAGGAATAATTCACCTCCAGTATTAGAGAAAATTTAGTTTTATCCTAGTATAAGAAGCTTGATCTTTGAGAGGCCTGCTGTGTGGTAAGCTTTATTATTTAGATCGTTTCAGCTTCTACCAATGCTTATTATCATATGGAATTCTGACACTATAATTGAAATGTTTATCCTTCCTTGCTTTTCTTTGCATTGTTTTAATTTGACACAAATCTTGCAGTATCATAGTCGTACGACCACACTAGCAGACTTAATTGGCTATTTTATGAACATGACAATATGGTAATCTAGCCTTAAGTATAACTGCAAAATCTAGCATCTTAGTGCAAAGCTTCACTAGGTGACCTAAACAATGAATAAAAATGAGAGAATCACCACTATCGCCTTAGCAACTACTCCCCTCATTTTAGTGATAAACACTATCCAACACAATGGAGGCTTCTCTAGTAGAGCTTAGGAATTAAACTATGTTACCGGATCCACGGTGGTAAAGAGAAGGAAACACGGATCCCCACATCCGAACTGGATCCAGATCCGGATTCGCTTGGATCCGTGTATGATCCTCCAGGGTGGCATTTCAGCGTCAAACGGAACCTTGCCCTGTGTTTTGGAGATGATTTAACTGGTTTGGTGGCAGATTTCGGTGGTTTTGAAGACGGAATGAGCGTTCACAGCGCACTGCGGGAGGTTGGCTGGTCGAGCCACTGTGAGACGTTGCGTGGTTGGGGCGGCAACACAATGCAGGAGGTGTAACTATGAGACGTTGTGTGGTCAGCAACGCGTCACATGGTCAACAGCACAATGGTTGCTTGGTCGGGGCTGTGGGCAGCACGATGGTGACGCCGACTGGAGAGGGCATAGGCATTGGCAGAAGTTTTTTAATAATTTTAATTAATTTTTTATTATATTCAATATATAGAATTATTAATATCTCATTTACATTAATTTATAATGTTAATTATAAATCAAATATAATATTATTACATTAAATATTAACATTATGATTTAATGTAATATTAAATAGTAATATATTTAATTTATATTATAAATTAAATATTATTAATATTTAATTTATACACATTTAATTTATTAATGTGTAATTTATAATTTTAAAATCATATATTTAATTTAGATATAGTTTTATTAATATTTAATTTATTTTAATGTTTTAATTTATCGTTTTATATATTAATTAATTAACATTTAATTTGAGATAAAAAAAAATATATTGCTCCTTTTGTATGGTTTTAATTTATATCTAATTATAAAGCAGAGTGAAGGAACAAATATCAATAAAGGCCCAAAATCTCCTTTGTGATAGTATGTGGAAATTCTTGGCAAAATTGTTGGGGATGGTTCATACAAATGGAGATGTAGTGAAAGAAATAGCATTCCAAATGGCTCATACACTAGGGTGAAGGCACATCTCACTGGGCAAACTAAAATAGGTGTGTTAGTATGCACCTACTTTATATTTTCATATTACTAGAGTGACCACTCATTTTTGTATTACTGCTACCATTTTTGTATGAGGCAACATGCATTATTAATTTATTTCAGTGTTTAGATTCATAAATTATTTACTGATTTAATTCTAATGTTGTGACTTAGTAATGGTTTTCATTTAGATCTATGTTTTTTAAAATATAAAAAACATTATTATATTATTTTGTACTTGTCATATCCTCACCGTATCCGAATCTTGGCTTTTCAAAAAACCAATGGATCCGTATCCGTATCTTGGTAACTTAGGAATTAAATAACCGAGTGAAACTAGGCCAAGAGCCATGTAAGGATTCTACAACTGCTACCACCAAGAAATAGGATTGTACAATTAGGGTTTCAGGTGGATTTATAAGTAATTTCCAGATTTGAGATTGAAAAGTCTTTTGGCTGTTATAAGGGTTTAGGTCAACCAATAAGATCTCAATGAAGACTCCCATACACACACAATCACAAAATTACTCTTGGCTGAAGTAAACTAGCATGAAAAATCAGAAATGAAGCAAGATACTAGTTTATAACAGCAAATAAAACTAGCCCTGGAATCCATGAAGAGAAGAATTAGGGCTATGACAAGAGTAAGATAGGGAATTAATTAACCGAGTGAAACTAGGCCAAGAGCCCTGTAAGGATTCTACAACTGCTACCACCAAGAAATAGGATTGTACAATTAGGGTTTCAGGTGGATTTATAAGTAATTTCCAGATTTGAGATTGAAAAGTCTTTTGGCTGTTATAAGGGTTTAGGTCAACCAATAAGATCTCAATGAAGACCCCCATACACACACAATCACAAAATTACTCTTGGCTGAAGTAGACTAGCATGAAAAATCAGAAATGAAGCAAGATACTAGTTTATAACAGAAAATAAAACTAGCCCTGGAATCCTTGAAGAGAAGAATTAGGGCTATGACAAGAGTAAGATAGGGAATTAATTACAGCAATTCTCTGAAGTAAAAGAGTATATAACAGAAAACCCCAAGGGATAGCTCAAATGGTTGAGTTCCCGTTGCTAAGTACCTTGCCAATTGGGAGGTCACGGGGTCAAATCTCCTCGACGCCCTTGGGGCCAGGCTTAGCATAGAAAATTCGGGGAACTGCCGTGATTCGTTCCTGTGGATGTAGCGGCCAGTTGCAGGCCGTGAACCACAATAGAAAAAAAAAAAAGAGTATATAACAGCAACAAAAACCTTAGACGTCAGCCCTACTAAGTGGCCGAAAAATGAACTTTTAATGCTTTTTATATTTTGTAATATATTCCAAACACTTTTAAATCCTATGACTAAAACAAAAGGCTCTTTGATGCTGAAAGTGAAAGATTTTGCTGTAATTAAACCCTAAATTACCCTAATTAAAAAGAAAATGATTTTAAAAGAAACGAGGGTTGACACAAGGGAGAGTACTGATTCCTTCCTTATTCTAGGGCTAATGGAGTCAAGGATCAACATAGTTGGAAGAAAATGGAGTGGATCAAGATCTGCCTAACTAGGATAAGTACACTCTATCACTAGGGTTTGAATGAAGGCTGTCAATTTTCAAGAATGAGATAATGAAAGGAATCCACTCGCTCCTTCCTCAGACACTTGAAATAGAGGGTTCATCGAATAGAGCCAGTGCTGATAAAAATACCATGCACACTTGGCTAATATTTAATTGCTATAGTTCATAAATAGTAACCAAGACAAAAAGAAGTACACAGTTCATCTTGCATTCATCCAAGCTCCACCATAATCTATCCAAGAAATAGTACAAAATGTGAGTCAACAAGTCCTGCTAAAGAGGTTGCTCTACTCAAACATCTATAATGAACTAGAGAGGAATAATAGTAAGTAAGAATTGTGTCTCCACAATGCAAAATCATCAAAAGAAGGTAAGCACGCTGTTATTTATATTTGGGCAACCAAGCACTTTGCCTCAAATTAGGATAAAAGCCCCTAAAACATGAAAAGTCCATGATACAAGCTGGATAGGTCTAAAGCCAATTCCAAGTATGCCTCTAGCATGAAATTACACTGCTAAAACATGAAAAATGCCCTCCAAAATGCCACATGTGTAAGTGTAGAAGCCAAGAAAAGGTGACATCATCTCCCAAATAGGGTAAAAATGCTCCAGGAGGGGCATGTCACCAAAGGAGAGTAAAAATGCTCCAAGAGGGGCATGTCGCCAAAGGAGAGTAAAAATGCTCCAAGAGGGGCATGTGGCCAAAGGAGAGTAAAAATGCTCCAAGAGGATAGTTAAGTAATTGTTTATTAATGGTGGATTTTTTGATTAATACAAAATAGTTTGAGATAGATCCAAGCTGGTGAACACTTTGAAAATATCTATTTGATTGCAAATGCTTATGGCACTTTAAAATTGAGCATATATAAAGAAGTAGAGGGATTGTTTTTTGGAAGTAAGCGCTTTGGAGGGTATTTTAAATCACATAATGGGCATACAACTTTTGGGAAATGGTATGCAAATTATTGAGTTGGTATCTGATTTCTCAAGTATAAGAAAATATTTAATCTTAGCGGGTCTTGAGAATCTTATGCTGTTGCTTCTGCAGCCAGTCTGACGATTTCAAGGAAGCAGTAATTCCTGCAGGGAAAACACATGAGGTATATAGTCTTTTGACCATACTATTGTATTGAATTTTCTTTTCTAGTAGCACGCTCATTTCATAACATGCTCTCCTATTCTTATTCTTGAAGAATGCAGCCAAGAATTATTGGTTATTTGTGCTTTATCTGAAGCCATTTAAATTAATTTAAACCACAGTATGAATCTGGTAACTGCCTATCTTGGAGTGCCCTCCATTGATTTCAAAGTCTTCAGTCTGTACATAGACCTGCATTCTCCCCAATTGTCATAGAATTATCTCTACTTCCTGCTATCTAGTTTATAACTTTGTAACTGCTAGATGGTTGATGTATTTATTTCAAATTCATTTCCCATTCTTCTTCATGCTATCTGATTTTTAGCTTTGTAAATTCTAAAGGTTAATTTGGTCACGAAGTGTTGGAACTTGTACTAAATAGTTGATGCTCTAATTTACCCTCACATTTTTATCTCCATAGTAATGTAGTACTCAAATCTATGCTTTCTGCAACTAAGTTGGTGTTATTAACCCTTTTCTTGGATATTTGTGGATTATAATATAGAAAAACTATATCACTACATACATGTATAGAATTCTTAACTTAAGGGATTATTCCTCTGCTCCTGTTCTTTCTCCAGCTTTCCCCTCTGATCTGTGATTTGGCAAAACTTGTCCCTACCATCTAACCCATGAGACAGATAATATCAAAGATTTTTTGCTACAGTGATCAAGTCTCCTGGAGTTTTTTTCCTGCATGCTACAACCACCAAGATGTCATCACATGGCCTTCAAATATTAGTCTGCACACCATATTTGAGGCATTGCCACTGCAATCAAAGTTAGCCATCCGTTGTACCCATCTGTCATTTGACTCTTGCATATTTACTTGGAGGTTCTCATTTTCTACTCGTCATTTCTTCGCCTTTGTTGAACTTCTATGGTGGTTGTCTGCAGTTGTGTACCTAAACAGTTCATTTTCATGTGGAGTACTTTGTTCCCTGTGCTGATTGTTGGTTTATTGCTTGTGTGACTTGCCGCTTTACATACTTACCTTTTGTCTGCCATTATTCTTGGGCACACCTGTGTTGATGTTCCCAACATGCATTGATCCCTTACTGTCACTCCTAGATGCTGATATGGCACTGTGGCTCTGATACAATGTTAAAGGATACACATACACAGCAAATTGCAGAAAGAGAGAGTATTATTCAATGTGTAATAGTGAATACATGTGTAATGTTGTCTCTCATGAAAGAGATGTGAGCTGGGCAAACCACTCTGTAACAACAAAAAAGACATGTGACTTGATCAAATCACTTAATTCATATCATTTTCTTAAACTCTCTAATGTAAAAGTACTTACTATATAATAATCCCTTGTCATCTGATCATTATTAAAACCTAAACTCCACCACACACAAGGAAACGTAAAATCAAACAACTTCCCTGTTCCAAAGAAGGTAAGGGCTAATGGAAAGGCTAAATTCATAGCCCTAATAGATTCTGTTGGTACTAGTAAAATACCAAAGATTCCATGGAAATTTGGTCCTAAGAGTGACAGCACAGTAGTCATTGGGCCAGGGGCCTTGACATTATACTGGAATTTAAATATATATCTGAAATTAATTGATGTTGAAACCCTTTTGTTGTGGTTGTCATCTTTTGTAGCAAGTTATGAAATAGTTTATTTTGTATACAATTCCTTAGGACAAGGAAACTATTTACGGTCAGGGTTGAGTTTTGCTGATAGATTGGTTTGTTATTAAGCTAACATGTTTGAATCTTAGGACAGCCTGTCAAACAATAAGACATAAGTACCCAAAATTCAGACCAGACATTAGATCAGTAAAATAACTTATGCAACTGTTATGCAAGAACAATGAAACAGATGTTTTATGAACAGTGCTGTTGTCTGTCTTTATCCTGGACAACAAGCCATTTTATATAATAGACTAGCAAATGCCTCTTGGAATGGGCAAGATGGTCTACAATTTTTCTGAATATGACAAACATCACCAATTTCTATTTTGGTTTTAGATAATCATGCTTGGATTTTGAGATGATATATATGAATAGGAAGGATATGACACATTTGAGGAGAAAATATTAATCTAAGAAAAATAATAGAAGACATAAAACCCCAAATAAATAGATTAAAGTCACTTGAGATGAAAAATAGTTCCAATCAATAAGAAAATGATATTTTGAATCCTTGTAAATAATCTGGAGACGTAAAACAATTTTGAAAGACAGAAGGGAATTTGCAGTTGCACAAGCATATTTTTAGAAGATGTTCCCTTTGGTTATGGATTCTGGAACCTTTCAGATCTGGTGATTGCATTCATCCTTCATTGCATTAGAAGATCTTCCCTCTGGTTATGGATTGTCGAACCTTGCAGACCTGGTGATTGCATTCATCCTTCATTGCACTATCTAGGCACTGGGGATAAATGTGTATCCTTCATTACTGGATCTATGGTAGCTTGCTAATAAATCATTTTTGTATCTTTTTCTCTTCCATCAGATGCAAGATCTCAATTCTGCTTTTTAATTTTCTCAGAAAAGCATTGAATTTATTGATATACTCCATTACGCATCCTGGCTATCAAGTCCAACAGCTAAAGGCATACTAAAGCAGTTAAAATGCATTCTAACAAAAATAGGAAATTCAGCAACTCACATTAAAATGATTTTTGACATTTTATCTATTACTTAAATGTGTCTTTAATCTCCAGGTTCAATTGACAGTTGATTCAGTAAACTCCTATATTGCTTGGGACTTCAAATTGACATCAGGAAAGGTACATTCATACTTGTGTTCCAGTCATTTTTTTCACAGGAAGCATTATTCACAAGTCTTTCTGTATACATTTAACATACAGACTGAATGATTATAGTTGTTTGGTGCATATAATCATAGATGTCATTCCATACACATTTTGGATACAGACATAATGCCAATTTGTTGTTTGATCCATAGCATCATAGATTGAATTGAGTAGCAGCTGAAAACACTTTTCCAGTTTCCAAGAACTGCATTTTTTCCTAAAATCAAAAGGTGGAAATGCTGTTAGTATTAACGGAAGTAGAAATATTGGCTCTGGGAACTCTTGAATAGGCCTGGGTTACATAAAAAGTTATATGCTATCATAGAAAAGGTCAGAAATATAAAGTAATCAACTGGAAAAGATTTGGTTGGACTATGGGAAAACTATAAAAAACGTAGCTAAAAATAGGATAGATGACATACTAATCACCATCACCATTCTAATACTTTGATTCCTCTGACTCCCTGGAGAAGCCAAACCTCCAACTATCTTCCAGTTCATCTTCTCCCCACTAAGGACCATATTTAAAAGCAGAAAATATGAAAATAACATTGTTGCAAATGCTCTGTAAATACATAGTCGGTTCTCTTGCATTCATGGTATGTTCTTACTCGTTTCTCAAACTCCCAGTGTGCAAGATACTGAAGAAAAGCTGAATTGCATCGTGTGTATATTTTGCCAAAGTATTATTCATGTGAATGTTGAAATTGAAATTTGTATGAATGTTCACTAAAGACCAAAATAGGTCAAGGGGATGATAACCAAACAAAAGTGAGGTGTAAAATTAAAAAAGGAAGAAAATATGGAACAATTGTTATTGCAAATGGACTACGAATACGTAACTGATTCTCTTGCATTCAGGATAAATGTTCTCTCTTTTGACAAAACCCCATGTGCAAGATGTTGGAAAGAAATTGAATTGCATTTTGTGTATATACTTTTCACAAATGATTATTCTTGTAAAAATTGAAATTGAAATTTGCATTGATGTCCACTATATACCAAAATAGGTCAAAGGGACTAGTAATTACAACCATCAATAATAGCCAATCAAAAGGGAGCATTGTAAAGGACATCCATAAATTGAAATGTGTACAAGAGACATGAAATATGATGACATAAAGATGTGTATACAACTAATTTATCCAACAAATAAAAGCCTAGAAAGCTGATGAGAGTTAGTGAAGAAACATAGCTTGAACAAAGATGTACTTTCCACATCAGGAGTCAGTTAGGCCTGCTCATTATCTGAATTAATAGTGCAGATTTTGACACCAAGTTCTTGTCGAATAATGTCCTTTGGAGAGTGGTTTGGACTAATAGTGCTGTAGAGAGTAATCTTGGGTGGCATCAACCTGCTCCTAATGGTATTTGTGGTTGAGGAAGAGGTAGAAGCACCTCTAACATTCAAGGCCAAAGAACCCTTTCTTGATGGAAAGAGACTAGTAATGTATCTTTGAGTACGAGGCTTGAAGTGGTGGTTCTCTTGAGTATCTTTGATCCTAACAGGACCCTTCAATGGGGCATGATATGGGGCTTGGGCGGCGAAACTAGGTAGCTATTAGCTGCCAAATTGTACTTGATGATAGAAGCCCCAATCCACAAGGCACAACCCAAGAGAGAACTACAAGGATGATCAGCATTACTTAAGTAACCTCTCCTCGCTGCCTTAGCCTAGCTATCGTTCGGGCTCAAGGGGGCTAACCCTTTTAGGAGTACTGAAGCTAAGCAGTGAAGCACAGAGTGATGTGAGAGTAGATTTAGTAAAATAATGTTTTTGGTAGTTTTAAGATATAAAAGTGATGATGAGAAGAACTATAGATTACTGCCAAATCCAAGAAGGGAAATGAAGTCATGGGGAATCTTAAGGGGGCTTATCGGGTAAAGAATAAAAATCTCTCTTTGGTCTATTTTATCTAAAGATTTAGGATGAGGAGACTAGGGCCAATAATTCAATAGTCTCCTCTATGATCAAGATAAATGATGAAGACCAAGACACTACATGAATGGGTCCTCAAGGGAGATCCTTCAATAATAAAATCAACTATAGCTTGATAAAAATACTAAGTACTCTTGCTAGGGTTCTTAATGGATAGAAAAAGAAGAGGAATTGAAGAATTACCAAACTAATGAAGGAAGGACGAAAGTTACCCCAAAACATCTTCCTTCTAGGTCATAGACTTTACCCCTTAATGAATCAATCTTGTTAGCTTGTAGAGAGTTGAACATTCATCATCAATCTTTATGCACCAAATGAAAACTAAGAGAGAAAATCCCTAAGAATTGATTCCAAATAATGAAATGCAAAGAAAAAGCTCTTATACAACTTGTTACCTACCAAAAGTGAGTGATCCCTAGAAGAAACATTTCTCCTATTCATCTATTCGTGCCAGTGACCAACAACCCTTGATAGCCATTGAGTAACCAATGTGATGTGCTATTCATATCTTTTCCACCTACATCAATCATATGTTCCTCTCCCATTTGCCAAGAGCACATGTTGGAAGGTGGTCATTTGACCTACAAGGTACTTTATTCATTTTGCATTCGAGTCCTTATGCTTATTTGTATTTGGGAAGTTGGCATAGATTATGGGGTAACTTGGAAAAAGGAAGGGCTTTGATTGTAGTCTTGTTCCTTCACCTTAAATGGAGGGGGGGTTTAATTCTCAACTGTAGTCCAATGGGACCTCCCTTAATGACCCATGGATTTAGGAAGGGAACTACTTGGGAAATCCCAATTGAGATAGCGTAGCCCCATTCTCTCCCTTTCCATACTTACTACTTTCCATCTCACATCATGAGCCCTGTACTCCACCTCCATTCTTCAGGTTCAACTGACCAACAATTCCTTGGGATTTGGCACTCATACATCCTCATCGCTGGGTTGGGCCTGGAAATTTGCCTTGATAGGTTGATGCAGTTGAAAGAAAAATAAAAAGCATATAATGGCCACAAGAAAAAAAAAAAGAAAGAAAATTGTAAAAATGCAAAACGTGGTTAGGACTTACAAATTAGCACGTGGGAAAAAGCCAAGCATGAGCTATACCTCCATGTTATGGCCATCACCCGATTCTTGGGCCATTGTTGCCCTACCACATCATGGGAAAAGAACCCTTGCATATCCCAACCCCTGGTGGGTGATGAACTTCCCCACCACCAAGAGGGTAATAACAACTATGTTAGATTATGTAGCTCAGACATGCGTTCTAGTCTCAGATGGTGCCTATGAGGCTAAGGAACACAATGGATTAATTATATCCAATACCTAGAAAAGTTTCCAAGGAAAAATGGCCTAATTAGAATTAATTAGCTAGTTTATTAATTTTCCGAAGTCTAACTTAGGGAAATAGCTTAATTAATCGACATTAATTGAGGCAAATCGATTTTCTTCTATTGGATTCTAGAAAAGTCACTTTTAGAAGTCAAGATGATCTTAGACATCGATTGGAGTTAGATCATGGCCGTTGGTGTTGAAGTTTCTAAGTTTACTTAGTTAGAAACCTTCCATGCACTTTATCTGATTTATTCCTACATACTTGTTATTTTTTCTTAACGAGTTATTTACAAAGTAAATACTGAAAATAAACACTAGTGCATGCTCAACATATTACACATCAACAACTAAAAGAAACAAGAACAAACACACCATATGACACCATTATTTTTGGACTAATGTCCCCGGAAAAACCCAATGTGGGAAAACTGGTGCAACTATCTAAGGGTTTTCTTATTAAGCAATATCATAGTACAATTTGGGTGCCGAAACTGGCCTACCCAACAGAGAATTTCCTTAGTAGTAATACCTCTTGGTTTGTGACAAATCTACTGGCTGAAACCCCAAATAATCCTTCTGGTAGCTTCTCAGCACCAATTTGCCCCAGAAACCCAAGCGTCTGCCCAATCTGGACTGTGTTAGCCTCTCTTAGCCCGCACTGGCACTGTGTCGGCCTATCTTGGCCTGCGAGGCCTTGCGTCTGCTCTCTGAGCCTCTGCGTCAGCTACGCTAGCCCCTCTAGTGCTCTGTGCAGCACTTAGCCACCTCTGCGTAGCCCTGCGTGAGCACTGGCTGCTCGTGCGTCTCTCTCTCTCTCTGGCTGCTCTACTGCTATCTTGCCACTATCTCTGCCTCTCTGTCTCTCTATACTCAATGCCCCTCAGATGCTCTCCTGATCACTGATTCTATCTCTCTTAGCAAACCCCACTCTAGAGAATAGAATCACTGATCACTCTGGTGTATTCTTCAAGTGACCCTTAAGCCTCCTCTTATACTTTTCCTGTTGACATCTCAACGGCCGAGATTAAGTCCCTAATCAATTGCTAAGATTACATCTAGCTTGATCCATGTCTTTTGGACCATTCTAACACAGATTCATATTAATACACATTAATATTTTATTTTCCCTATTAGGGACTCCATTAAAAGTATTAAATATTTTAATATCTCCTGATCTGTTTAGAATCTGCCCAGACCCTTTCTGGGTATTGGAGATTTCATGTGCCCCGACCTGTCCACCAAATTTCGTGGCTAGAGCACATTCGATGCTACCCCAAATCAGCACTTCCTCTTAGTGACGACTGTGCTCTAGCAATACTCCTCACTGAGTATTACTCTGATCATTTGGCATCCGTATTTGTGCTGATGCTAGGCCTTCTTGTCCAACATCCTCTGCACTGCTGCATCCTGTACTACTGCCCATGGTTCTGCCACTACCATTGCTGCATCTGTATGACAACTCCCTTGCATCTGTGCTGCTGTTGGTCCTTTCTCCCAACACTGCATACGCACTGCATACGGATTGCACCTCCTCTCATCATGTTGCATTGTGCTGCCCACTGCTGCACTGCAACTCAGTTACTAAGAAGTAAGTAACTGATCTCCCAACTGACCTCCCTATTGGGCTAGAGACACTCATTGATGCTGAAGCTCTCTCTGTCACTAACAAGTGCTCCCTCTCTGACCTCTGCGTTGTTGCAACAACTCCCTACATCTTGCACCGTTGCACACCTCTATGTGCCATCCTGCACTGGTGCAACACTCTTGTGCCTCTCGCACTGCTGGAGCCTGCGAGGTCTGCGCTTGTTTTGGGACTCCTGCAATATAGCTCTCTTTGCCGCTCCATCCACATCCGTCTCTATCCGACTCAGGTAGTCCTGCTACTCCTTGTCGGGGATCCAGTAGCAAGGTCTAATTCAAGAGGTTGGGTACCTCGAGGATCTTGCCCCTCATCGCCTATAGTCCATCTAACTATATCTCGATGTCTCCCCACTTCTGCTCAAGTGACGTGTGTGCACTCATGGCACAGTCATCGTCTGTGAAAACTTCCTTCTCTTTCCGTGCTGGCGCTACCTTAGTCTCAAAAGACTCTCCCTTACTCTTCTTCCTTAGACACTGGGTCGCATAATGACCCAACTCCCCACAGTGGAAGCACTTGATCTTGGAGAGATCTTTCTTCTTCCGCTCTTCCTGCTTTCCCTCAGATGATAGGGCCACATCTTCGTCCTCCTACTTGACTTTGATCCCCTTGCTGCTGCTACTTGTCTTCGACTGTTGTTTGATCTCTTCCTGGCAAAGAGCTGCCCACATCTCGTCCCAAGGTGGAAGTGTCCCTCTGCCCAGTATGCCTTGGACAAATACTTCCCAGTCCTCTAAGACAGCATTGAGGGCTGTCCTCACCATAAACCCCTGATCCGGTGTCGCCCCTATAGTCAACTGATCTCGGATCTCATTCAGTCCTCCGAGGAAGGTGTCTATCGACTGTCCCTTCTTCATCTGATATGACCTCATCTGATTCTCGAGCATCATTCTTCTTTGCACAGAAGTATGCTGATACAGCTTCTTGAGAGCCTCCCACATCTCAAATGCCGTTTCCTTCTCGGCTATATGTGGTACCACATGATCCTTGACCCCGTCAAGGATAATGCACTTGGCCTTCGCCATCACCTCCTTGTACCTGTCATTATCATTAGGGTCGACTGGGACTGCTATTACCTTTAAGGCGAAGTTCTTGACACGATTCCTGTCAAGCATTGATAAGATTCTGGCCTTCCATAGTGCGAAGTTTGATGCTCTGTCCAGTCTATCTTGGTCTCCTACTCCGTGTAGTGCCATGACGTTCTTCTACTTCCCTCCTAGAAGTTCTTTGTTCGACTCCTTTGAGTCTCTACTTCCCGTTTGGAAGTTCTCTTCTGGACTCCGTCTAAGTCATGATTTCGCTCCTGGAAATCCTTCTATCGCTTGTCGAGATGCTCCCTACTCTGATCGTCTTGTGCATCTGCACTGCCGATCCGGGTTCCTCGGCTAGAAACCCTTGGTAACAACTCCTTTGGCCTTGCTCTGTCAGGTACTGTTCTGACTACAGTACCTAACCAACTCCACTCAACAGTATTCCTGCAGCCTTCTAGACCCCAACAACTGCCTCTTTGTGAACTGCGTCAACCCCTGTCTGCCTTACGTTGGCTCTGCATCACCCTGGATGGGTCTGCGTCAGCCCTCTAGCCCTCTGCGTCAACGACGATGGCCTACCTTGGGCTCTGCGCAGCTCCCGACTTCCTCTGTGTGGCTCTGGTTGGCTCTGTGTCACACTCCTTGGCTTCTGTGTTGCTAGAAATAGCTTCTGTCACCTCGGGACAACTCTTTTCTATTGCTATTGCTTCGCTTGGCTGATGTCTCTTAGTCCTCCTATGATTTGCAATCAGGATTTGATACCATGTTGAAGTTTCTAAGGTTAGTTAGAAACCCTCCATGCATTTTATGTGATTTATTCCTACCTACTTGTTATTTTCCCTTAACAAGTTATTTACAAAATACTGAAAATAAACAATGGTGCATGCTCAAAATATTACAGATCAACAACTAAAGGAAACAAGAACAAACACACCATATGACACCATTATTTTTGGACTAATGTCCCCGGAAAAACCCAATGTGGGAAAACCGGTGCAGCTATCTAAGGGTTTTCTTATTAAGCAATATCAGGAGTACAATTTGGGTTTCGAAATTGGCCTACCCAACAGAGAATTTCCTTAGCAGTAATACCTCTTGGTTTTTGACAAATCTACTGGCTGAAACCTCGGATAATCCTTCTGGTAGTTACTCAACACTAATCAGCCCCAGGAGGCTCTGCATCAGCTCTTTGAGTCTCTGCATCAGCTACGCTGGCCCCTCTGGTGCTCTGCGCAACACTTAGCTGCCTCTGCGTGAGCACTGGCTGCTCTTGCGTCTCTCTCTCTCTGGCTACTCTACTGCTATCTCGACACTATCTCTGCCTCTCTGTCTCTCTGTACTCAATGCTATTAGAATAATAGCATGTAGTGTTTAATGCTCATTCTTATTAGCTGTTGCTATTTTTATCTGTTTAGCAGTTTCTTAGATGAAACTGATTGTTTCTATTTCCTAATAGAAACTTGATGTTTCTATTATTGTAAATATCTCTATATTATTATTGAGCTTCATTTTTGCTCATCAATTCATTCATTGGAAATCCATATGCGTGTTTCACATTGTTTTATGGTATCAGAGCTCAGGTATTTTTTTCAAAATAATTTTTCATAGTTTGAAAAATTTAGTGCTTCATTTCAAAATTGCTCTTATGTGGAGAATTTTTTCTTCTTCAGTTTCTATTAGGGTCACTGTGCGTGGTTTTGGATTTGGGCCATTCCGTGGAAACTGGTGCCTGCAATCGATTGATCGTGGTTGCATTAAACGATTTAGCGTGATTTTCTTCGTTGGTTTTTTGCATCGGCGGCGAGGAAAGCGACAGAAATTCGAGACGAAGGGCGAGGGGATCTGGCAATTCTCAGGGTACTCATGGTCTCGACAGAGCCGCCATTGGAAGTTTCCGGGTGTTCAATTACAATCTCGGCAAAGATCTCATGCGATTTCCCACACAACAAAATTTATTAGATGAGCTAAGCTCGAACTTTCGAATCGACTTTTGGCAAATGCAATTGGGTATCAAAGAGATTCAGAGATTCTGACTAGATTTTTTGATAATTTGTCATAATCGGAGACTCTCGCACTTGCAGGCATGGATATGGCAGAATTTTTTTGACATATCTTTCCAAAAGACGCAGACAAAAGAAATTACGCGTGAGTGCGCGGTTTGTCTCGGCGAATTCGCAGGCAACGAGCAGCTCCGTTTGCAGCCACGCCTTCCATCCGGACTGCACCGACACATGGCTCTTCGTTATTTGTGATCCGCCGCTATCACATTGCTAGTATCACACGACGGCAACAATTTAAAGTTGACGGACACGCCTGATCTTCACACATTTTTTTGGAGTGCATGCGGGATTTTTTTTAGAGTGGACATTGCATTCAAGCACGCGGATGTCGACTTCATACGTAGTAGTATGTAGTATGCACCGTGGCAGCATTGGAGAGGCAACAGATCTTTTCGGATAATCAGCGGAGGTACTTTGTGTGGCAGCGACATTTTTTTTCTGCAACAAATCTTTCCAAGCATTTTTAAGTGCTTCCAGTGTGCTTCAAGACCCACCATCAGAATACGCATTACGCTACTCAAAGGTTTCTCTTTCCGCGTGGCGAAATAAAATCTGAGCTGGGGCAGTATCACGTAAGTACGTAACAATTGTTTTTTTTTTCTTACAGTCAACGAGTGTAAAATATGTGTGGAAGAATCAGTTTTTTTTGGTTTGCGTGGAAAAATTGTTTTTGGCATTTACACCATCACCATTGTAAAATCTGCATGGAAGAATCGGTTTTTCTTGGCATTTCTTCATATTTACACCATCATCTGTGAGTTTTTGTCTGGATCAGTCGACATTTGCATTAAAATTCGTGCCAGATTTCTTTGGTGTTTTCTGTGTCTTGGGAAAAGTGCAGATGGCTTCACTAACCAATCTGATGTTGGAAGGCAGTCAACACTTTAATGGCACCAATTATAACATCTGGAAACAAAGAATGTTGACCATTTTTGAATATAGGCGTCTTGACTTAGCTTGTTTTGGCCAAAGAGCTCCGTCTTGGTACAGCTGGTAACGATGAAGATAAGTTTGATGATTAAAATCGAGAGGCTGTTATGCTTCTCAAACTTTTTGTCACTGATGATCAGTTACCGCAGATTCCTTCCGGCAAAACAACTGCTGAAATTTGGCAACATCTTAAGGAATTGCACGAGACATCTGACAAGAGCAGAGCTTTCTTTCTCAAGAATCAACTGTTCTCCATCATGATGGACGAACATATGTCGTTACAGGAACATCTTAACAGGATTAGAGACATTCGAGATCAGCTCAAAGCCATTGGTTGGACCATGGAGGAAGAAGATATGGTAGTCATCACTCTGAAAAGTCTACCGAAATCTTATGAACACTTCATAGAAACACTCAACATTACCACTACAAATGTTGATCTGAAGTTTCCAGAGTTATGCACCAAACTCCTGCAGATGGATCATTGGAAAAAACAGTTTGGTAGTAGTGCTTCATCAGTGTCCTCGGAAAATGCTTTTGCTGCCAAATATCAGTCCTCTTAGTCCTTTCAGCAGAAAGGTTCTTCTCAGCCTTTTGATCAGGCTAGGAAGAAAAGTGTGCAGTGTAATTACTGTCACAAGTTCGGCCACATGAAGAAAGAGTGTCGACAGAGGATTGCTTCTGAACAGAAGAAATAGGGAGGGCCCCATCAGACGGCAAATGTTGTAGAGCATTCCGAGCAGACAGATTCTGCCTTTTATGCCTTTATGGCTAAAAGGTCTTCAGATCATGTTCCGTCTTCTGCCTGGTACATTGACTCTGGTGCATCACGCCATTTCTCTCACAGGCGTGACTGGTTTATTGACTTCTCCCCTTTCAGTGATTCCGTGGAGGTGAAAAGTACACAGTGGTTGGCAGAGGTACAGTTCAGATCCAGTCTGGTGGGCGCACACTCGTCTTCCTGAATGTGTACTATGTTCCTGGTATGGAAATTAATCTGCTATCTGTCAACCAGATTATGAGGAATTCTCCTTAGCTTGATGTAGTGTTCAGTGCGCACAAGTGCTCTATTATCGACAGGGAGACTAGTCTTACGGTTGCTGTTGGCCTAGAAGATCATGGTCTATACAGGCTTCTTGACACTGGTGATTCTCTAGAAATGGCTCTAGCAGCTCGTGTTTCTCTCATCAACACTCTGTGGCATCAGCGATATGGGCATCTAAACATGCAGTATCTCTCTCAGCTTTCTCGCGAGGGACTTGTGTCAGGGTTACTTGATATCCAGACTCAGCAGTTGGGTGTATGCGGCACCTGTCAAGCTGGCAAGCAACATCGGTCTTCATTCAAGGTGGAGAATCTTGGCGCGCATCTAAGGTACTCCAGTTAATTCATGCTGATATTTGTGGTCTTATGAATACATCTTTTATCACTGTTTGCAAATATTTTTTGCTTATTGTAGATGATTTCAATAGAAAGATGTGGGTGTATTTTCTAAAATATAAATCTGATGCATTTAGTACCTTTCAGAAGTTTAAAACCTTAGTTGAAAAAGAGTCTGGTTGTAATATCATGACTCTTAGGACAGATAACAGGGGGAATTTTGTTCTTCTGCTCTTTCCAACTTCTGTGATACTCATGGCATCAAATGCCAGTTAACTACACCCTACACTCCTCAGCAGAATAGTGTTGTCGAATGCCGCAACCGCACTGTTGTTGAAATGGCTCGTTCCATGTTACAACATAGGAGTGTTCCGAACAAATTCTGGGCTGAAGCAGTATTTACTGTTGTTTATCTTCTTAATTGATCACCGACTGACGCTGTTAAGGGGAAGACTCTCGAAGAGGTTTGGTCTGGCCGAAAACCTAAGATCAGTCACCTCAAAGTATTTGGCTCAGTTGCATATGTTTGGATTCCAGCTGCCAAGCGCTCTAAGTTGGATTCCAAAGGCCAGAAACTCATGATGACAGGGTACAGTGATCATCACAAGTCCTATAGACTAATAGATATAACCACTGGTTGTCTTAGCTTCAGTCGGGATGTAGTATTTGATGAAGACAAAGGATTCTTTCAATCTTCTCCTTCTGAGCAGTGTTCTGAGGATCAGCCTCACAGTGTTCTTCTTCTAGTAGGTCCACCTGATGGGAGGGATGATGCAGCATTAGTGTTTGATAATACACTACCTGAGCTTCCTCCGGAAAATAACCCTCCTCTTGCTGCCCCTATTGTTCTTGAGCCTTCTCCACCTCCTCCTGATATTGGTTCCTCTACTCTTCGGCCTAAATGGTGGGCTAAAACCATTGGTGATGTTCGGGATGATGAGCTCCTTGAAGGTAGAACTTCTAGACACAAGAGCAAACAACAGTCTACAGTAAATTTTGCTCTTATGGCTAACCTACACAGTATTTTTGAGCCTCAAACCTATTCAGAGGCTAAGGGTACATCTAAGTGGGAACAGGCTAAGGAAGCTGAATTCCAGAGTCTTCAGAAGAATCACACGTGGACCCTTTCTGATCTCCCTGTAGGAAAAAAGCCCATTAGTTGCAAATGGTTGTATAAAGTGAAATACAAAGCTGAAGGAACCCTAGACAAGTATAAAGCTCGTCTTGTGGCTCAAGGGTTCTCACAGAAGGAAGGCATCGACTATAAGGAGACTTTTGCTCCTACAACCAAGATGAGTACCATACGGCTTGTCCTTGCCCTAGCAGCTCAGTTCAATTGGAAAGTTCATCAGATGGATGTAAAGAGTGCTTTCCTAAATGGTGACTTACATGAAGAAGTCTACATGACACAGCCTCCAGGATTCAAGATTGCCGGTCAAGAACAAAAAGTGTGTAGATTAGCTAAAGCACTCCATGGATTGAAACAAGCTCCTCGGGCTTGGTACATGAAAATTGATCAGTACCTGACAGATCATGGCTTTCAGCGGAGCCCATCTGATGCAAACCTGTATATCAAGTATACTGGTGTTGATATTTTGTTTGTGGTTGTCTATGTAAATGACCTTATCATTACTTGCACCTCTGCACATTTGATCCATGGGATCAAACAAGACTTATGCAGCACCTTTGATATGACAGACTTGGGACTTCTTCATTACTGTCTGGGGGTTGAAGTCTGGCAGACTGAGAACAACATCTTTCTTTCTCAGTCCAAGCATGCCAAAAATCTTGTGGACAGGTTCAGAATGCAGGATTGCAAACCGGCCACGGCTCGTATGGAACCATGGCTCAAACTTTAAGCTCAGTCATCTTCTCCCCTTGTGGATGAAACTTTATTCAGGGAATTAGCGGGCAACCTCATATACCTTACTGCCACTAGACCTAACATTAGTTTTGCAGTGAGCTACATTTCTTGCTTCATGTCAGCTCCTAAGGCTGATCATTGGATAACTGCAAAGCGTGTGCTATGATATGTGCGTGGCACTTCTGATTATGGACTCCTATACACTCGAAGTTCCGATCCTATACTCAGTGGTTACACAGATTCTGACTGGGCCAGTTCGGTTGATGACCGTAAATCTACAGCTGGGTATGTGTTTAGTCTAGGATCCGATGCTGTCACCTGGACTAGTAAGAAGCAGCAGGCAGTGGCTCTCTCCTCAACAGAAGCAGAGTATCGGGGAGCAGTTAAGGCATCCTGTGAGGCAGTTTGGCTTCGACGTATGCTTGCAGATATGCTTGTTTCCCAAACAGGTCCTACTCCCTTGTTTTGTGATAATCAGGGAGTGCTCAAACTTGCCAAGAATCCAGTCTTTCATGAACGAATAAAGCATGTGGAAACCCATTGCCACTACATTCGCCAGCTTGTTGAAGACGGATCCGTTCAGTTGCGATATGTTCCCACAACAGAGCAGCCCGCAGACATCTTCACCAAGCCTCTTGGTCCTGATAAGTTTGTAAAATTTAGAGGGTCTATTGGTGTTGTAAATAGATTGAGCATTAAGGGAGGGTATTAGAATAATACTATTTAGTGTTTAATGCTCATTCTTATTAGTTGTTGCTAGTTTTATCTGTTTAGCAGTTTCTTAGATGAAACTGATTGTTTCTATTTCTTAATAGAAACTTGATGTTTCTATTATTGTAAATATCTTTGTATTATTATTGAGCTTCATTTTTGCTCATCAATTCATTCATTGGAAATCCATATGCATGTTTCGCATTGTTTTAAATGCCCCTCAGATGCTCTCCTGATCGCTGATTCTGTCTCTTTTAGCAAACCCCGCTCTAGAGAATAGAATGACTGATCACTCTGGTGTATTCTCCAAGTGACCCTCAAGCCTCCTCTTATACTTTTCCTGTTGACATCTCAACGGCCGAGATTAAGTCCCAAATCAACGGCTAAGATTAGATCTAGCTTGATCCATGTCTTTTGGACCATTCTAACACAGTTCATATTTAATACACATTAATATTTTATTTTCCCTAAGTTTAGACTTAGGGACTCCATTAAAAATATTAAATATTTTAATATCTCTTGATCTGTTTAGAATCTGCGCAAACCCTTTCTGGGTATTGGAGATCTCATGTGCCCCAACCTGTGCACCAAATTTCGTGGCTAGAGCACATCCGATGGTACCCCAAATCAACAGTTTGTTGCTTAATGAGAGGTTATAAGAGGAGATTGATGGGCATTTGGAGATAAATTCGAGACACAAATTTGCAATGAGTGCAAGGGTGCAATGATAGCATGGAGGACACCAAGTAGTGAGGAATCAACAATGATTGAGTAGAAGATTTCCGAAGAAAATTTCTTCATCAATTTCTTCCAGTTTCTGAAATATAGAGGGAGAAAAATTGCGATTTCAATTTTTTTGCAGGAGGCTGAGATTTTCTGGCACACAAGGTTTTTGGAGGCTGAGTTTTATAATTGCATGTGTGGGAGAGAGAGGCAGTTTCTGAGGCTGATTTTCTTCAAGGGAAGGCCAAGAGGTTAGGTCAAGTTTTGTAGTTAGGTACCACAACGCTGTTATTAATAAAATCTTGGCTAGTTTGTGGATGTGGAGATATTTCTAGTTTATGTGTATGCATTTTTGAAAAACTTAAGTGTTATTATCTTTGCATGACTTTGTTATCATTGTAAAATTTCCATTAGGAATATTACATCTAATTTCTGTATCTAGTGATTTAGCTTTAGAAGGTCAATCTCACCTTGATACGACTTGATGTCTACCTTCACTTGCTTTTTGAATAGGGACTATAAATGGTTCATGGCACTTGAACTAGGTTGATCCTTTTCCGGTTCTTTCTTAGACTCCCTCTCTCGTTCTCTTCCCAATTTTTTGATTTCCCCTCCAATTTGACCTCCGTGTTAGAACCTCCATCTTCTCCAAATAGCTCGAGCTTATTGGTCATGGTCGCCATGAGGAGGCTTAGATTATGGTTTATATCAGTGACTTGTGCTTCCAATTGTGCAAACCTCTCCATTGAGGGATCATGAGGGTTATTCATAGATTCCTTCACCATGACTGGGGTTTTGTGACTTTTGTCTTCACTGATTTGGATCCCCTACAACTCCCTATAATATCCCCAAAGAAACCCACTTTGATACCAATATATTCCTTAAACTACCATGGATATTCCACTAGACAATTCGTTACAACAGATCTACTAAAATATATTAGAATATCCGAAATCTACATTATGAACATTTATTTTTCCTTATATTTATGGATCTGTTAATTACATATTTATTGCATATGCATGCAATAGATAATAATGAAATATAACTCAAAGCACAAATTAACACAAGATATAATCTGGGAAATCCTTTTGGGAGATTATTGAGTTGGAAGGTGAGGCCACTCTGTTCTCTTTCTTTGAATGTAAAATCGATTCAAGTACAAAGAAGTGAGGCCTATGGCCTGTGGGCTAGTATAATGTAGTGTGCACAAACCATATATGTTTTCTCTCTCTCTATCCACTCTCAGCTACTCTTCTCGTTGATGTAACAAAATGCACTCGCCTAAAATGGAACCCTTTTTTCTCCTAGTGGTTCGATTATAACACAACCCAATAGCCTACTAGTGGTTACGTTTGACTCCTTCAAATTATATAGAGCTACAATGTGCACTCTTCTAGAGTCTTCTTCATCATGATCATGTGGTTAGCCCCTTTTCCATGAATAATGGGGGCTGACATGGCATCCTCAAAAGAAGAATGTCAACTTTTGAGTGGCATAACGTTTGCATACAGACTCCGGTTGAAGTGATTCTTATGCCTTTGGAAAGACATTTGTGTGTAAAACAACTCTAAAAGGTATGGTGCTTAAATAGAAAAGTTTTACCCCCAAAAAATCTCTTTGATGCCTCAAACCACTTCCAGAATGTTTTAGACCCCGATTCGCCAAATTGGGACCTACTAGTAAAAATGGTCCAGTGAGTTGATTCCTCCACTTTTTCCACTCTAAAAGCATCAAGATAGATGACAAATAATATAATGATCCAATCTGGATTAGTGCCAGTACCAATGACCAATGACCACCAGCGTAAATAATGGAGATGAATAAGGGAAAGGTAGAAATTGGTAAGTACGGAATATCTTGGACACACTACTTCAATGAAAGCCTCGCTAGTAATTCCCTTCCTAAAACCCTAAGGCCTCAAAAGAGGTCCCGTTGCACTAGAGTCAAAGACTAACCTCCCAGTTGAAGTGAGTGAAGAAGAATATAGTAGAGATCAATCAATCATCCATTTTTTTCTTTGATCCATATTAGTATGCCCATAACATTAAGTGAAAGCACATGATTACCAAATGACAAAAGTACCTACCGATGGATGGCCCACCTTCCTTCTGTTGGAAAATCAGAAAGGCAAAAATATTTTCTTATGTTGATAATTACTTGTGATATTATTATGTTCTTATTAACTTTCTTGTGTTCTTCTTTTATCTTAGTTCATCAAGCAATTACCAAAACCATAACACGAAGATCAAAGACATCGGATGTAGGTGGACAACCAGGGAAAAACACCTATCTAGGGGAAAACCTAGTCAAGAACTCTTCCTTCTATAGATTCATATGACAGTGAGATGACCAAGACCCTAGACCAACAAACCTTCCTCCTCAACTAAGTCAGCCCTTCCTGCTTGTAAGTGTTAGCACTTCAAAATGTAGCTACAATCTAGAGCTTCGGCCTTGATGCAAATTCACAACTTTGACCTTGATGTAGAAGCTTCACAACTTTGACCTTGATATAATAGTTTCACAACTTCGACCTTGATGCAGTAGCTTCACAGCTTCGACCTTGATGCAGCAGCTTCACATCTTCGATCTTAATGCAGTAGCTTCACAACTTTGACCTTGATATAGCAGCTTCACAACTTCGACCTTAATGCAACAATTTAACAACTTTGACCTTGATGCAACAGATTCACAACTTCAATGCAGTTTCCTAGCTTCAATGCAACTTAAGAATTTCGTTGCACATGAGAGAGAGTGAGGGACCCAAAAACTTCAATTCCAGTTTCCTTCTTCAACTTCGCAATTTTTCGACTCCCAGCTACTGCAATTCGAACTTCTGTGTGATGTACTACCAAATGAGTTGAGTTGCTCCAATATATAAGCTTCTTGTGAGATTGAATTACGTTGATTGAGGCCGGCCTGGTGGAGGGGGCCTAAATGACATATTTTACAATAAAATAATTTTCTTTCTTGACAAATATTCCCAAGAAGGGTTCTTTATAATATGACATGGACAGGGACATTTGACATAAACCTTAGAGGTCTATAATGGAGACCTTGACCTAAAAACAATTGACCCAAGCATGTAACCCATGCTTTAATAAGTCAATTTATATAATAATAAAATATCTTTTTCTTTCTTTTGATAAATACATTTCATTATAAGTACAATTATGAAGACCGAACCTAGTTACATTCTTCAACGCTCCCTCTTATCTAGAGAGGTATTCATATATATATATATACACACACACAAAGAGAGAGAGAGAGAGAGAGAGAGAGAGAGAGAGAGATGTACATGGAAGATCTCAAAATGAACTACGAAGAGTTCTGGTACACTCAGTACCTTGGACTAGATTCTTGACCAGGGAATCTATCTGGGTGGGATGAAGATGGACTAAAGCTTTCAGCTTCTCTAGGTACCATCAGGGTTACTTGTTAATCTAGGTTGTCATTGATGTCAATATGGCACTAGCCGAGATGGAAAATATTGTTGAGATACCTAGTTCGAAATGATGATGTCATAACTCTTGTTTCATAAGAATGTCATCAATTAATATGTCAATTCACTAATGATGAATTCTTAAGAAGTGCCAAGTGCCAAGTGTTTAGAAGCCCTTGATGACATATGGAGGACTACATTTGATGATGTCATATTCTTGATGAATGACCACAATTGATGATGGCACTTGATGAGGTCTTGATAACAAGGTTGGAGATCATTTGATGATTGGAAGATTATTTTGGAGTTATCCTAATGATGTTGCACTATGACTGCACTAGCAAATGATGACATTGTTCATGCGTTACGCTACATAGATGTTGCACTCCTACATAATGACTCTATGATCCTATGATTACATTGATAACAATGAAGATGCCACGCTGTCCCAAACAATCCTCATGCTGTCCCAAACTTTTTATGCATAAAATTTAAGTACAGTCAGAAAGAAAAAAATATTTCTTACATCTTGGAGGCATCCTTTCAAAATGGATCCTAGACCATCTTAAAGAGGATTTTTTTCTCTTTCTAACTAGCCTTTATTTGCCCCAAAAATCCCAATAGTTTGTGAGATATTGAATTTTTAAGTTAAGGAAATTATTCCTAACAGTGAGCCGACATATACTTAGTCATACAAGTCGGCCTCACTTCAAATAGATGTGTCCCTTCAGTTATAAACGAAATATCTATAAATAGACATTTAAACACTTCATTTGATTAGCAAGTCGGGCAAGAATTCAGAGATATGAAGTACAAGAGAAGACAGAAGGCCGAGGAGAACAAGGAGGCTACTGTTTAGGACGAAAAAAAAGGATAATTTTGTTTGGGCATAAAATCTTGGTCGAAGCTGCCATAATTGTCGTGGTCAACGCTGTCGTAGTTGCCGTGGTAGAAGCTGCTGTAGTTGCTGTAGCTGAAGTTGTTGTAGTTTCTGTGGTCGAAACTACTGTAGTTGCCATGGCCAAAGCTGTCGTAGTTGTCATGGTCGAAGCTACCATACTTTTTGTGGTTGAAGATGTCATAGTTGTCATGGTCGAAGCTTCCGTAGTTGCTGTCGTCAAAGCTGTCGTAGTTGTCGTGGTTGAAGCTTCCATAGTTGCCTTGGTTGAGGTTGCCTTGGTTGAAGTTGTCATAGTTGTTGTGGTTGAAGTGTTGATTTATTGGGATTGGACAAATAGAGCTTGTTGAAGTCTTCTCTTGAGAACAGAATGGGGCAGAGTTGGAGAACTTTGTGAAGCAGCATATTGAAGATTTGTGGAGATCATTGAAGACTATGATGCATTGAAGCCATTATGAGGTGACCTTGAAGAAGTTTTGTTTGGGTAACATGAAGAGCAATGGTGATACCTTCATGTGAAGAACAACATTGTCATTGATGATGTGATGTGGAGACTAAGTGAAGGCGTAGCTAAAGATTGATAGGGCTTGTTGAAGAAAACATTGGGAGCCGTGAAGTATAAGCAAACATACCATGAAAAAGTGAAGCTATAGGGTTGGAGCCCTTGGGGTTGGTGCCTCAAAATATACAAGGTTGGTGCCTTGGAAAGTCCAAGTTGGTGCTTGGCAAATATAGGATTCGTGTCCTTGGAGTTAGTGCTCCTAAAATCAAGGTTGGTGCCTTGGATAAGATAGGGTTGGAACCCTAGAGGGTTGGAGTCCTCAAGAAACCAAGTCGGAGCCTGAACCAGATATAGGGTTGGAGCCCTTGAGGTTGGTGCCTCAAAATTGACAAGGTTGGACCCTTGGAAGTCCAAGTCGGTGCTTGGAAAATATAGGTTGGAGCCTAGGAGATTGAAGATCGGTGTCTTCACCTAGTGTTGGAGCCCTACATATTGATATATTGTACTTGATTTATTGAATAAATTAATAAAATCATTTATTCTTATTGTTTATTTTGTGTTCTAAATATAAGTGATCTAACTAGTAAAAGTAACAATTGAAAAGAAAAACTGATTCACCCCCCTCTCAGTATTTCCAACAATTGGTATCAGAGTTAGTACCTTCACTCAAAGCCTAACAGCTTGAAGGTTGATCATTAGAAAACAAATGGTGAAGCCAAGGAAGAAAGTCTCCAATCCTCCTAAAGATGTGTCTCCCTCAACCACCGAAATTGAAGTCAATCAATTTATGAAGGCTCCATTGTTCAATGGAAACTTTGATATATGGGAGGCAAGAATGAGGAATTTCTTAAAGACTCAAGGCATTGAAGTCTGGAAATCGGTGATTGTTGATAGCATGATGGATGGAGAATCCAAGGAACATAATACAAGAGCAATGAAAGCAATCTTGAATGGACTACCTAATTCTATGAAGGCCAATTTTGAAAAATGTTCGTTAGCAAAAGGCATATGGGATAAAAATCATGTTCTTCACTCAAAAGAAGCATTGACAATGATCTCTAGTCAAGAAAATGATGGAAAACAAGAAGGACATAGAGAGCCCATCAAGGAAGGTGAAGATAAGAGTGATAACATCAAGGCTAAAGAAGATTTAGAAGATGAAGAGAATGAAAAAGATTTTGAAGATGATCTCCTCACTAAACTTATGGCTACCATGGAAGAGATTAACAATTTGAAAAAGGAAAATGAGGAACTTAAGGAGAAAGTGCAAGTTGGTGACCAGGACAAGACAAGGAAGGAAGTTGACCTTGTCAAGCTTCAAGTACAAGAAAGAGATGAGGAGCTCGCCAATATTAAGGAATAATTTCATTAAAACAAGAGAAAGGATCATGAAGAAGTCATATCCATGACAAATCAATTGGATAAGGCAAAGAAATGGGAAGATACCTTGTCAAGCCACGTTGAACAAAGGCACAAAATATTGAACAAACCTGAAGCAGAGATTGGTCAATACAAGGATGAGGTCTCCTCCCTTAGATCTCAACTAGAAGAAACAAGGAAACAAGCACAAGGAGATGAGAAGGTTATGGAAGATTTGACATTCATAAAAGGACAAGTTGATGAAGCAGAAAAGGAGAGAAACACCATGATATGCCAACTAGAAGAAAAGGATGATGACATCACCATTTTAAAATCAGAAATCACTTCTCTTAAGGCCCAATTGTGTGAAGCAACCAAGATGATGGAAGAAATGAAGAAGCAACTAGTTATGAAAGATGAAGATTGTGAAAAGTTGAAAGGAGAAATTGTCTTTCTTAAAAAGGAAGTTGACTTGCTGAATAAGAACTTGAAAAGCTCTCAAACCCTAGATGACATCTTAAATCATCAAAGGTATCCCCTTGATAAATCAGGTCTTGGCTATGCAGGTGAATCCTCAAGCAAGAATGATGTAAACCTTGATGCTTCAAATAATAAGCATTTGAGGAAGCCTGGAAGAAATGTTGATGCTCTTAGTTCCAGTAAAGGCCAGGAGAAGAGTCAAGACAACTATGGAAGAAACCTTCCTCCAAGAAGAAATGCAGATGGTGTCACGGATGCAAGAAGAAATGGTTATCATCAAAGGATCCCAAGGCAAAAAGACTTCAGAAGTACATCAAGAAAACCTTCTCCCATGTACCAAAGTATATTTCTTGGTTATTGCTATTCTTGTACAAACTTTGGGCACATGGAAAAAGATTGCAGGGCATATCACAAAGATAATTATAATGTTCCTCGTCACTATCCGAGAAGCAATTTTGCAAGAAGTCATGAATTCTTATTCATGGACAACGTAGAGTGCTTCAAGTGTCATAACATTAGACATATGGCACGTAATTGTAACTTGACTTGGGCACCTACTCAATATAGAACTATACCAGAAACGAAATTTACACAAGTATGGAGAAGGAAGCAAATACAATCCGAAAATCTCTTGAACTCTCTAGCCAACAACACATGTTGTTGACCTGATCTTCGACAATATAAGCATTTTATGGGGAAACTCTGCCAAAAGGAAGACCATGCATATAGTTAGGGGGAGCTTATGATGATTAGGAATTCTTACAGAAGTCATCCGTGAATGAGTCTTATGAAATCCTTGATGAGCTATATGGACAATCATTCTTTGATAGATCATCTGTCAGGAACACTCCTTGAAGAATATAATCCTTATTCATCCGATGGATTATTATTGAAGATCTCTTCCACTTGATCATTAGCAAGTAATGTTTGATGAAGGGGGAGTTGGTTCATCACATGAAGGAATTTAAGCACATCTATCATGGACCACATTTCTAGAAAGAAGAGCACCATGATAGGGGGAGTAACATACTTATGAAGAACTACTATTTGTAAAGAAAAGAAGCAGCTTGACAGGGGGAGTACTTGGGCTCCCCATTTGCGATTGATGACAAAGGGGGAGAGAATGTTGAAAGGGAAAGAATATTGCCATCAATGACAAACGGAGAGATTGTTAATCTAGGTTGTCATTGATGTCAATATGGCACTAGTTGAGATGGAAAATATTGTTAAGATGCCTAGTTCCAAATGATGATGTCATAACTCTTGTTTCATAAGAATGTCATCAATTAATATGTCAATTCACTAATGAAGAAGTCTTAAGAAGTGCCAAGTGCCAAGTATTTAGAAGCCCTTGATGACATATGGAGGACTACATTTGATGATGTCATATTCTTGATGAATGACCACAATTGATGATGGCACTTGATGAGGTCTTGATAACATGGTTGGAGATCATTTGATGATTGGAAGATTATTTTGGAGTTATCCTAATGATGTTGCACTATGATTGCACTAGTATATGATGACATTGTTCATGCGTCATGCTACATAGATGTTGCACTCCTACATAATGACTCTATGATCCTATGATTACATTGATAACAATGAAGAAGCCACACTGTCCCAAACAATCCTCATGTTGTCCCAAACTTTTTATGCATAAAATTTAAGTATAGTCACAGAGAAAAAATATTTTGGACATCTTGGAGACATCCTTTCAAAATGGATCCTAGACCATCTTAAAGGGGATTTTTCCTCTTTCTAACAAGCCTTCATTTGCCCTGAAAATCCCAATAGTTTGTGAGATATGGAATTTTTAAGTTAAGGAAATTATTCCTAACAGTGAGCCATCCTATACTCAATCATACAAGTTGGCCTCACTTCAAATAGACGTGTCCCTTTAGTTATAAATGAAATCTCTATAATAGACATCTAAACACTTCATTTTGATAAGCTATTCAGGCAAGAACTTAGAGATACGAAGTACAAGAGAAGACAAAACGCTGAGGAGAACAAGGAGACTACTATTTAGGACGAAAAAAAGGATAATTTTGTTTGGGCATAAAATCTTGGTCGAAGCTGCCATAATTGTAGTGGTCGAAGCTGCCGTAGTTGCTGTGGTAGAAGCTGCCGTAGTCGAAGCTGTTGTAGTTTTTGTGGTCGAAACTGTCGTAGTTTCCCTGGCTGAAGTTGTCGTAGTTGTCATGGTCGAAGCTATCATACTTTCCTTGGTCGAAGCTGCCGTAGTTGTCATGGTCGAAGCTTCCGTAGTTGTCGTGGTCAAAACTGCTGTAGTTGTCGTGGTTGAAGCTGCCATAGTTGCCATGGTTGAAGCTGCCTTGGTTGAAGTTGTCATACTTGTCGTGGTCAAAGTGTTGATTTATTGGGATTGGACAAATAGAGCTTGTTGAAGTCTTCTCTTGAGAACATAATAGGGCAGAGTTGGAGAACTTTGTGGAGCAACATATTGAAGATTTGTGGAGATCATTGAAGACCATGATGCATTGAAGCCATTATGAGGTGACCTTGAAGAAGTTTTGTTTGCGTAACATGAAGAGCAATGGTGACACCTTCATGTGAAGAACAAGGTTGTCATTGATGATGTGACGTGGACATTAAGTGAAGGCGTAGCTGAAAATTGATAGGGCTTGTTAAGAAAACATTGGGAGCCGTGAAGTATAAGCAAACATACCTTGACAAAGTGGAGCTATAAGATTGGAGCCCTTGGGGTTGGTGCCTTGGAAAGTCCAAGTTGGTGCTTGGCAAATATAGGGTTCGTGTTCTTGGAGTTGGTGCTCCTAAACTCAAGGTTGGTGCCTTGGATAAGATAGGGTTGGATCCCTAGAGGATTGGAGTCCTCAAGAAACCAGGTCGGAGCCTGAACTAGGTATAGGGTTGGAGCCCTTGAGGTTGGTGCCTCAAAATTGACAAGGTTGGGGCCTTGGAAGTCCAAGTGGGTGCTTGGAAAATACAGGTTGGAGCCTGGGAGATTGAAGATCGGTGTCTTCACCTAAGGTTGGAGCCCTATATATATTGTACTTGATTTATTGAAGAAATTAATAAAATTATTTATTCCTATTGTTCATTTTGTGTTCTAAATATAAGTGATCTAACTATTGAAAGGAACAATTGAAAAGAAATACCGATTCACCCCTGTCTCAGTATTTCTAACATTTCTAACATTACTAACCATCAACCCAGGGAACTAGGTGCGTAATGCAAGGTTAGAGCTCTATGACTAATGCCACCTTCCCTACTTCTGGAAGTAGACATCAACACATAGGTCGACTAGATGTCCTTCCTGACATTTTGTATTACACATGATGCCTCAAATCTCTCCCAATCAAAGATATCTTTAACATCAAACAAATCAAGCATCCATTTAAAACTCGAACTTGTGTGTGATGAACTACCAAATGAGTTATGTTGCTCCAATATATAGGCTTCTTGTGAGATCGAATTACCTTGATTGAGGCCGACTTGACCTTCTTTGAGGCCGACTTGGTGGAGGCAGCCTAAATGACTTTTTTTACAATAAAATAATTTTCTTTCTTGACAAATAATTCCCAAGAAGGGTTCTTTACAATATGACATGGACAAGGGCTCTTGACATAAACCCTAAAGGTCTACGATGGAGACCTTGACCTTAAAACAATTGACCCATGCATGTAACCCATGCTTTAATAAGTCAATTTATGTAATAATAAAATTTCTTTTTCTTTCTTTTGATAAATACATTTCATTACAAGTATAATTATGAAGACCTAAACTAGTTACATTCTTCAACACCTTTTAGAAGGAATGTTGGATGGGAGAGAGAAATCTCACCGGAGCAAGCAATGGAGGATCCTGGCATCATGTTATGTGCTAATCGAATGGGGTTGCTGGCTGGATGGTTGTTCAAGAAGGAGAACAAATTTCTCTTATGGGTTATCCACTTTTTGGTCGGTAACAGTAACTACACAGACTTTCTATTGGAAAATGAAATAACTCAGTCTCTCCAGATTTATTCCTGTGTCTCTATGCTAGATCTTGGTGATTTCTTAAGGTTCACAATTTCACTCAATATGGAGAATCAAACCACATATGAACTTTAATGTGTGTGTGGAAATTTAGATGCACTTGATCGTTCCAGGGTTGGGCCCTTCTAATGATTCCTTAAAGATTATTGTTTTCATTCTTTCAGTGAAAGAACTGCCTCGTATTTCTTGCTTCTTGAATTGGATCTGATTGCAGATCTTCAGAATTTGCATTCCGTCATTGTCTCTGCCTTATTTAAGCTTTTTTGTTCAACATCTTATGGATTATTAATAGTCTAGTATTTTTAGGGATTGTTAAGCATCTTTTTTTCCGTTAGTTGCCATTTGCATTTTGTACCGTTCCATTTAGCCTTCCTGTTTTGGCTTAAGCTTATGCAATCTTGCTAATTGTTATCTACATCTTCTGATTGAGGACTACCTGTTAATGGCTCATGTTGTATTTATGAAATGAATTACCATCTCCTTCCATGTACTTTTTGCAAAGGATGAAAGTATTCCTGTGTCTTTCTGGTATTGTCTTGATTTTGTGTATCAATGTCTGGAAATTAAACAAGAATATATTTTTCTTTCCAAAGTTTTTATCTAAACTATTTGATAGCTACTAACATTTTATGATTAATTTCTGAGTTGTAGACCAACGCTAAAAGCTTAATTCACTCTTTGGCTCCAAGGTTTTAATAAGAATATATGTTCTAGCTGTGGAAATTTTTACAGAGCTTATTATGTTTTATTTTTTTTTTGTTTTTTATTTTTCCGAATAATGATCTTAAAGAGTAGAGGAAGAATATTACTAACTTTCGTATGTTTGCTTCCAGGATGTAGGATTTTGTTTGGAGTTAATAAACCAATCGGGAGAAAGTAGTGGAAGTTCCACATATAATATCTTCTAAGAGTGTAGGCCACCTCAATGTTATCCTTGATGTTTCAGCTTTCAGGCAAGAATTCAGAGATACGAAGTACAAGAGAAGGCAGAAGGCTGAGGAGAACAAGTAGACTACTGTTTAGGACGAAAAAAAGGGATAATTTTGTTTGGGCATAAAATCTTGGTCGAAGCTGCCATAATTGTCGTGGTCGAAGCTGTCGTAGTTTCCGTGGTAGAAGCTGCCGTAGTTGCCGTAGTTGAAGCTGTCGTAATTTCTGTGGTCGAAACTGCCGTAGTTGCCGTGGCCCGTGGCCGAAGCTGTCATAGTTGTCATGGTTGAAGTTATCGTACTTTTTGTGGTCGAAGCTGTCGTAGTTGTCATGGTCGAAGCTTCCGTAGTTGCCGTGGTCAAAGATGTTGTAGTTGTCGTGGTTGAAACTACCATAGTTGCCGTGGTTGAAGCTACCTTGGTCGAAGTTGTCATAGTTGTTGTGGTCGAAGTGTTGATTTATTGGCATTGGACAAATAGAGCTTGTTGAAGTTTTCTCCTGAGAACATAATAGGGCAGAGTTGGAGAACTTTGTGAAGCAGCATATTGAAGATTTGTGGGGATCATTGAAGACCATGATGCATTGAAGCCATTATGAGGTGACCTTGAAGAATTTTTGTTTGGGTAACATGAAGAGCAATGGTGACACCTTCATGTGAAGAACAAGGTTGTCATTGATGATGTGACGTGGACACTAAGTGAAGGCGTAGCTGAAGATTGATAGGGCTTGTTGAAGAAAACATTGGGAGCCGTGAAGTATAAGCAAACATACCTTGACAAAGTGGAGCTATAGGGTTGGAGCCCTTGGGGTTGGTGCCTCAAAATTTACAAGGTTGGTGGCTTGGAAAGTCCAAGTTATGCTTGGCAAAAATAGGATTTGTGTTCTTGGAGTTGGTGCTCCTAAACTCAAAGTTGGTGCCTTGGATAAGATAGGGTTGGATCCCTAGAGGATCAGAGTCCTCAAGAAACCAGGTCGGAGCCTGAACCAGATATAGGGTTGGAGCCCTTGAGGTTGGTGCCTCAAAATTGACAAGGTTGGAGCCTTGGAAGTCCAAGTCGATGCTTGGCAAATACAGGTTGGAGTCTGGGAGATTGAAGATCGGTGTCTTCACCTAGGGTTGGAGCCCTACATATATTATACTTGATTTATTGAAGAAATTAATAAAATTATTTATTCTCATTGTTCATTTTGTGTTCTAAATATAAGTGATCTAACTGGTGCAAGTAACAATTGAAAAGAAATATTGATTCACCCCCGTCCCAGTATTTCCAACATTACTAACCATCAACCCAGGGAACTAGGTGCGTAATGCAAGGTCAGAGCTCTATGGCCAACCCCACCTTCCCTACTTCAGGAAGTAGACATCAACACACAAGTCGACCAGATGTCCTCCCAGGCATTTTGTATTACACATGATGCCTCAAATCTCTCCCGATCAAACATATCTTTAACATCAAACAAATCAAGCATGCATTTAAAACTCGAACTTGTGTGTGATGTACTACCAAATGAGTCGTGTTGCTCCAATATATAGGCTTCTTGTGAGATCCAATTACCTTGATTGAGGCCGACTTGATCTTCTTTTAGGCCGACTTGGTGGAGGAGGCCTAAATGACTTATTTTACAATAAAATAGTTTTCTTTCTTGACAAATAATTCCCAAGAAGGGTTTTTTACAATATGACATGGACAAGGGCTCTTGACATAAACCCTAAAGGTTTACGATGGAGACCTTGACCTAAAAACAATTGACCCATGCATGTAACCCGTGCTTTAATAAGTCAATTAATATAATAATAAAATTTCTTTTTCTTTCTTTTGATAAATACATTTCATTACAAGTATAATTATGAAGACCTAACCTAGTTACATTCTTCAACACCTTTAAGAAGGAATGCTGAATGGGAGAGAGAAATCTCACCGGCGCAAGCAATGGAGGATCCTGGCATCATGTTATGTGCTAATCGAATGGGGCTGCTGGCTGGATGGCTGTTCAAGAAGGAGAACAAATTTCTCCTAAGGGTTATCCACTTTTTGGTCGGTAATAGTAACTACACAGACTTTCTATTGGAAAATGAAATAACTCAGTCTCTCCAGATTTATTCCTGTGTCTCTATGATAGATCTTGGTGATTTCTTAAGGTTTGCGAAATATGGAGAATGAAACCACATATGAACTATAATGTGTGTATGGAAATTTAGATGCACTTGATCGTTCCAGGGTTGGGCCCTTCTAATGATTCTTTAAAGATTATTGTTTTCATTCTTTCAGTGAAAGAAGTGCCTCCTATTTCGTGCCTCTTGAAGTGGATCTGATTGCATATCTTCAGAATTTGCATTCCGTCAGTCTCTGCCTTATTTAAGCTTTTTTGTTCAGCATCTTATGGATTATTAATAATCTAGTATTTTCAGGGATTGTTAAGCATCTTTTTTTCCGTTAGCTGCCATTTGCATTTTGTACTGTTCCATTTAGCCTTCCTGTTCTGGCTTAAGCTTATGCAATCTTGCTAATCATTATCTACATCTTCTGATTGAGGACTACCTGTTAATGGCTCATGTTGTATTTATGAAATGAATTACCATCTCCTTCCATGTACTTTTTGCAAAGGATGAAAGTATTCCTGTGTCTTTCTGGTATCGTCTTGATTTGTGTATCAATGTCGGGAAATTAAACAAGAATATATTTTTCTTTCCAAAGTTTTTATCTGAACTATTTGATAGCTACTAACATTTTATGATTAATTTCTGAGTTGTAGACCAACGCTAAAAGCTTAATTCACTCTTTGGCTCCAAGGTTTTAATAAGAATATATGTTCTAGCTGTGGAAATTTTTACAGAGCTTATTATGTTTTTTTCCAAATAATGATCTTGAAGAGTAGAAGAAGAATATTACTAACTTTCCTATGTTTGCTTCCAGGATGTGGGATTTTGTTTGGAGTTAATAAACCAATCGGGAGAAAGCAGTGTAAGTTCCACATATAATATCTTCTAAGAGTCTAGGCCACCTCAATGTTGTCCTTGATATTTCAGCTTTCAGGTATCCTTGATCAATAATTTTGCAGTAATGTTCCATCAGCACCTAGATTGTCAACATCTGTTGAATTTTATAAGATGCTTATATAAAATAACAGATACAGATATCCTTGGAAAAAATATGAATTCTATAACAGTACATCGTTCAGAGCCCAATGTAGGCTAGCCACGATGCATCTACCATTCTGAAATGAATCATTAAACATCTCTCATTACAATATATATATGGCACCTGATGTAGGCTACCCGCAATAAATGTACCACTCTCGAAAGTTGATCATGGAACATCTATCATCACAGTATATATCTGGCACGCTCATCTGATTAATACAGTTTAACCACCTAACTCCTTTTATTTTATTTATTATCTCAGTTGGTCACATACCAAATTAACATGAAGTGTCCATTCATCAAAATTATATCTATCATTAAGTTGGAGTTTGGTTGGTTGTCCGACATTCCTGCTTAAATGAGAGCTCAAAAAAGGCTTTCAACATCTCTCATCACGTACAAAATTATCATTGGCTGAATATACTTGATGAGCACTTGAATGCAAAGTCTGTCATTTTCAACTGCGCTTGAATGAGAGTTCGTTTTGCTGTCAAAACTGACCCCCTGATCCAATACTGGGTGTGTCATCTTGCTTTTGGCACTCCTCAACCTAAAGAGTCCGATATCATCTAGTCTGGCACTTATTTAGGGGTATTCATTTAACCAAAACCACCAGCCTAAAGACCTCATATGTGTTAGTTCCTTTCTACTGTTTTACTTGTTTATTTGGCTTTATTACAATAATGAGTTTTCCTATCTGGTTTGGACAATCCTGCTACAATCATCTTGTTGCAACTCAACTTTTAACCCAATGGGATAAAACTATGACTTAATGAGGGTTTTGAAATCTTCCCACTTAGTCGCTGGAGGTTCTCCCTCCAACCTTAGGATTTCTGTGTGGCTTTCCCACCAAGTCAATGCATGGCCCTCTAATTTCAGCTGCGAGAATAAGAACTTTTGCCCTTCTTGGATTTGAAGGACACTGAAATAAACTTCCAGTTGGTGCAACCAGTGGTTCAACTTCAGAGTGTCGATCTCGTCGTGGTACAACATGATATCAACTTTTGCTTCCATTTTAAATAGGGATTGTGATTGGTTCACAGTACTCGAATTGGGTTGATCTTTTTCAGGTTTTTTCTTCGACTAGTTCTTCGTTTCTCCCTGATCTTTTTATCCCCTTTTTGATTTGTGCTCTGCATTCGAACCCCCATCTCTCGAAATATCCCCAGCTTGCTGTTCAAGGCTGCCATGAGGAGGTTTTCATTGCGATTGATATCTGCGACTTATTTTTCTAGCTGTGTAGACCTCACCTCCATAGGATCACGAGGTTCTTTTATAGATTCGTCGACCATGATTAGGGTTTTATGATTTTTGGCCCCATCGATCTAGATCCCTGCAATCTCCACAAAATACCCAAAGAAACTTGCTCTGATACCAAATGATCCGTAAATTGTTGTGGATATTCCACTGGACAGTTCATCACAACAGATCTGATAATAATATATTAAAATTTTGAATTTCTACACGATTACAATTTTATTAAAACTCTAAATTTGTAAATTTAACTATAATTAGTGCATGCATGCGAATAGAAATTATGCAGAAGAGTAGAAAACGAAAAAATAAGTTCACACACACACATAAGACACAAGATATGCTCTGGGAAACCCTTTCGGGAGAAAACCCAGCTGGAAGGTGAGGTCACTTTGCTCTCTTTCTCTGTTAGGAAAATAAGGTTGCAGGTACAAAGAAGTAATGTCTATGGCCTGTGGATTGCTACAGTGCACAAACCCTCTCTATGTGCTCTACCTTCTATCTCTCCTGGCTATCTTTGCTCAACTATGGAACAATATGCTCTCGAAAGTATGGAATGCCTCTTCCTCCTAGTGGCCTAATTATAACACAACTCTATAGCCTACTAGTGGTTAAGTTTGACTACATCAACTCTTAACTAGAGTTATAATATAAACACTTTTAGAATCTTTTACATAAAAGACACGTGGCTAGCCCCTTTTCCATGAATAATGGGGGGATGTGACATCCTTCCGAATTATAGGTGTGAAACCAAGGTCAACTTCCGAGTGGCATAATTTTTACATACAAAATTCGATTGATGCGCTTCTTGCACTATTGGAAAGATCTCTGTGTGTAGAATAACATGAAAAGGAGCGGCATTAAAGTGACAAAGGTTTACCCCCAAAAAACTCCGTTTGATTTCTCAAAATGTTCCCAGAAGGTTTCAAACCCTGTTCTACCAAATTGTGTCCCGCTAGTAAGAACAATTTCGTGAGATGATTCTTCCACTTTTTCCACTCTAAATGCATCGATATGGATGACAAATAATATAGTGATCCAATCTGGATCACACAAACGATACTTGTAATACCCTCAAGTGATAAATCTTTGCCAAAAACGTTGATTTTGCTGTGAACTGTGAAATTAGCCCTGTAGGGCTCATGACCTTCACAAAAGAGCTGGACGTTGGAGAGTAGACGCTTGGGTATTGTAGATCAAGGCTTTTAGGGGCTAGATCCACCCTCACAAGCTGAACGACTTCCTCCACAAGGTTGGACGACTCCCTTGAAGTGTGATTCAACCCTCAAACCTTAGCCGTTGGACTATGTGAGGGTTGATCCTTCCACAAATTTGAATTAGCCCTTTGATCTTGTGATAATACACTTGCAAATTCACAAAAGGCCAACGATCCTACACCAAATAAAATCACTCTAATTATTTATACTAGAAAAATAAAATACAAGGATTAGTAAAATAATTTACAAAATTATTCACAATATTCAAAATTTCAAATTACAAGCTCTAGTAAGCAGATTTAACTTTATTGGCACAACTGGATTAGAAGAAAATTTGAGTGGAGAAACAATTTTCAATTTTATGCCATGGTGAAGTTGCTACACACAAATCGTTAGATAAGACTTGGAAAATTTAACACAATGGGCTTTTACACTTTGTCTCAGGAGTTGGCTGGTCCAATCGAAGACTTCCCCTCGTGCCCAAGTCTTGAATATCAACTTACTTGTACACACTTGAAATAATGTTATTATGTCATAAGGGGCTAGATACACGTTAAAACCCTCAAGATCTAAAGATACCTGCTAGATCGAGTGAGCTAGAACGCTTTTCTAAATCTAGTACTTAATGCAAGATACCTGTGCAAATAGATAATCAAACCACTAGAAAATGAAATAATAATTGAAGCAATCATATTTAGTAGAGCACTAAAACACGATGCATAATAACATTACCAAGATGCAGAAAGGAACACCATCACAAGATAAACTCCAGTGTCTTTGATTTTATTAGTGCAAAAGAGAAATTACATCTAGTAGCTTGACTCACAACTTTCTAAAGATTTTTCATTCAATACATCATAACATGATCAAATGAGGAGCCTTAGGCTTCCTTATATAGAGAAAATAAGAGTTCTAGACCCCTTCAAGTGGAAAAATGACTTGTTTGACTTGATCCATGTCAAAATAATTTTATCCCTTGATAATTGTTGCACAGATCTCTAAAAAATTTCAACCTCCTTGAGGAATGAGCTAGATGGGCCAACGTCGAATTTCTAGGTGCATTTGGTCCCTTGAAGAATCTTCAAAACATAGACTCATCGTAACTTGTGGAAAATAGTTAACCACTTGGTCCAAGAAATTCGATTTGCTGGAAAAATAGTCTTTCAAGTTTCTGGTTCAACGAATTTCTTGACTAGGACATTTCACCTTGGAAATGAGGCTTTTAATTGACTTGAAATTTTCCCCTTGAAAAATAGCTTCAATAATTGTTTGATAATTTTTCCACTTGGAGAGTAATTATTTTTTTTCTTCTCATTTTATTTTTTGACAATTTCTGGCTAATTTTATTTTTATTTTTGCAAGAAAATAAAATAAAAGACTCAAGAGGGGATTGCAAATATTTTTCCACCCTCTAAGTGGGTCTAAAAAACATATTTTGGCAATGGTGTTCTAATTACGAGGAACCATCCACCAAAAATATTTCTATACATCTTTACATGAAGATAATACAATAATTACCCATAGAAGGGGGGAATTTATCAATAAACACAACCTCTTTAGACTCAACCAAATTCTGCGCCACAAGGCACATGATCTAGTATGATAAAAATACATAGACTCGATAACACTAGGACTCACCTAGGACCTTAGCATAGGATTCCACCCTAGCTTTGGTGGATGCTTGGGAGAAAAACACTGCTAATTATTCCTGTTTAGAAACACAAATAATTTAGGGAGGTTAAAAAACTCCCTAGAGTGAAACCCTTTGTTAAGAATCAAATGCTTACATAGGTGTTGTTACATGGCTTAATAGTTATACTAGAATCATTTTTAAAATAATTTTGCAGAATTTGGGTTTACAATGATGACAATGACTCAAATTTTTTTATCCATTGTTCTTTAATTTGCTTCTTGGAACTGTTGACATGTACATGGTCAACATATCTCAAGCTCTTATGTTTGTTTCAAGTGCCCTAACTTTGTTTTAAGTCCTGTTTGATGGTGACTCAGGTCTGAAATTGGTGCTTCATGTTCTTATGTTCCTTCTCAAATGACTCGTGGCTTAATTTGCTTTGTTGCTTCCTCTTTGGTGTCAAGGCTTTTTTGTCATTTTGCGACATCTCACATATACCCTGTGGTGAATGGTCCTCATCACATTTGAAAAAATCAATGGTGCTCCTTGCATTTTCTTAATATCTTTGTTTCACATGTTTTATTCGCTCTTAATTTTGTAACCAAGGTATCAGCTTTATAAAATTAAAAAATTTCCAATGCTCAAGAGCTTTGATGTTTTAATATTTCATGTTATTTATGATACTTCAAAATTTTGGACATGCCTCTTTTACTTCAATTTTCAATTCAATCCGACTCGAACATAATTGCTCTAATATGAGGGAAGATTTTATGGGATGCATACATACATAATAGACACATACATGTGTGGAGAGAGTAATAAATTTCAAATATATTAACGTTGTAGAAAGTACATTGTGTGCTTGAGGCAGGCTACCCACAGTATATGTAGCAGCATCCCTTGTTAATCATCTCTCTTTTCAACACACACACACACACACACACACACATATATATGGCATCCTCATACAATTAATGATGGTTTAACCACCTACACCCCCTCACATTAATTATTATCAGATTTGGTCACATATCGCATTAACATAAATTTTACATCATCAAAAATTTGATCTGTTATTGAGTTGGAGATCATTCTTTGTTCCTCAAACCCTATCATTTTAGATTGGTGTTGTGAGCATTACCATATTTATATATACAAAGAAGTGGAGATGCAAGGTGGTATAGGCATACACATTTATGTTCTTATTTGTGATTTGTCTACATAACTAAAAGGAACAACCTGTTGAGTGTAATGGTCAATTTCTGATTTTTTCCTATATATTTTGGAACATATAGCACTTCTATGTAATATATGTTTGAAATTGCATCATGGCCAGGGAATTCAATCATTTTGAAGATACAATGCTAATTAATGTTTCATGTTATGCCTTCCATGTGTATCTGATTTTTTCTTTTTTCTTTTTTGCAGCCTATAATCCCATATCAAAGATATGAATCATGTCAGGTATGTTTAGCATTGTCTTTATCATATTTGACTTTTCATTAAGAGAAACCCATGTATATCCCTGCACCTATGTTCAAGAAATTTGATATATATGAATAAAATGTGTAGTTACGTAATACGTACACATACTAGTAAGAGCTCGTGTCCAAGTAATCGACATGATAGTTTAGCCCTTAAGTCTTGTTAATGTTTGAAACCGTAGGGTTACAAGTCAACTAAACAATGTACATTGTTGCCTTGAACAATCTCTCTATACTTTAGGTTGGTGCTTGCTAACTGTTACCACACAAGCTAGCACTTTGAGCTCAAAGTCCCAAAGATGGATGCTAGCGGTTGGCCATTGTCACTTGACCAGCTCTCCTATCACTTTCGACGAAGGAAGGACCTAACTCAAAGGTGGGTATACTTAAGCATTAACTAGGCTTACTTTGTGTAGTAAGAGTGGAAGTAAAGAGAACTTAACCTCAATGTGGATGGAAAATGGTAAAAGATGGGCTTGGGTGATGAGTGAAAGGGAGACTAGAACCTCACTTACTAGGTTATGAAGTCACATAGGCAAAGTCAAAGGGAAAGTCGAGGGTTTATGGGCAGGCATGCGACATGTTTTAAACACAAACTTGCTTCAACAATAAATTTTGATAATTAGCAATGTTCCAAACATCGACGTTGGGGTAAAATCAACAAGGGTCCGGAAAACCAAAAAATCATAAAAAACGACAAAATATTGGTAAAATCAACAAACATCAGCTAGGTCAAAAAATCGTGATTTCACAGTAAAATCGGGATGTTTGTGTGAAAATTCTATAAACCAGAATCCTATTACAACAACTGGAAATTATTCTCCTATTTGTTAATTTTATTTAACAATTTATTTGGAGTTAGCTATAGCAAATACTGAATAAATCATACTGCAACCTTCACAAATAAGAATTGTGGAAAATAAATAGTGTTGGAATTGAGAAAATAGTAGCACAGACATAAAATTTACACCGTTTTTTTGGACAAAAGTCCTCAGAAAAACTCAATGTGGAAAAACCTATGTAGCAGATGAGGGTTTTCTTTTATTATGCAACAATGAAAATCTGAGTACATCTATGGATGCCCAACAAGCAATCCAAAAAGCAAGAATATCTGGGCAAAATTATTGAAGGGAATTACCCTTCATCCATAAGCAATCCTGACACAACCTGCCTTCAGAAAACTCGGCCTTCTGGACCCTCTGCATCAGCCTTTGTATTGCTCTGCGCAGTCTCTATGATGCCAAGCCTCAAACCAGTCTATGATGAAGTTGTTTTACCTGCTTTTGCTGAGGAAATCGTCTCTCCAACACTCTGGAACCTCTGGTCGATCTCTGGAACTGAGAACAAATTTTTCCTCAGCGAAATCAAACTGCCAATCTGTAGCAATTGCACAGTCCTCTGTGCTGCCTCATTGAGAATAATTTGACTCTCTTGCTGTTGCCTCTCCAGATCTGGAAAACTTCCTCTTGACTCACTATCCTTGCCCCTCTCTCACTGCTTCGATCTTTGGCCCTCTCGCATGTTACTACTACTACTCTGGAAATCGATTTGCCAAGGAAATTGAATTTTTGGTGTTCCCAAGTGTGTTCTTCAAGTGCCCATTGACTTCCTCTTATAATCCACTGTTGGAACACCAACGACCAAGATTAAAACTTAATTGATGGCTAAGATCATCTTGGAATCGATCCGTGTGAGTTTCTTGATGATTCTCACCTTGACTTAATTAATATTGATTAATTAACCAGTTTTCCTAAGTTTAGACTTAGAAAACATTAAAAAGTTGGTTAATAATCTAATTAGGTTACTTCTAGGTGGAATTTCCAGAAACGATTTATGGGTCTTGGAGATCTCATGTATTCTAGCCACCAAATTTCATGGTTAGAACACATCTGATGCTACAAAAACTAACACTCCCTCTTAGCGAGGAATGTGTTATAGTGCTGCACACCCTACCACAACACTCTGTGTCTGTATCATCTCCTGTCACACTGCTGATGTCTGGTTGTTGCTGCCCACCAACTACTGCGAAACTCTGATGTTGCATCTGTGTTGGTGTTGAGACTACCATACTGTTGCGAACACTGCATTTGCACTGCAAATCCCTTTCATCTGTTGTTGTTGCAACTGCAACTGAAAAGCATCCAAAATACTGAATCAACTGTGTTTAGTATGATGCATCTATTTCCCAAGTCCTGACTGTTACTAGCCTTTGCACTGCCTCCGAAGAATCTGCGCTGCTGCTGATTTTTCACTATGCCATTCTGCACTGCTACCAACTTTGCACTACGCTCCTCAGCGTTTGACTGCAACTAGTCTGCAACTGTCACTTTAGAACTGACTGCATCAACTGTCACTGATCCATCCTGCTATTGTATAATGTGGGCCCATGTAGCAAGGTATTGATCCATGAGGTGGGCTCCTCAAAGACCTTGCCCATCTAGCACATTGGAGTCTCATACTCCTCCTCCACATTGATCTGGTACCCCACTATCTCCTTTCAAGTCTAGTCCCTGACTGAGACCCTTCCTTCCTTCGCAACTCGCACTTCTTCTGGCATCTGCCTCCAGCAACTAGAAGTCGATTTGCTGCCTAGATCTACATTCTGGCCAACTCGCACGACCTCATATGGAAATCCCGTACAACCACCCTTCTAACGTTGCAAAAATCTGGAACTCAAAACTCTAATACCATGTGAAAATTCTGTAAACCGCAATCCTATTGCAACAACTTGAAATTATTCTCCTAATTGTTAATTTTATTTAACAATTTATTTGTAGTTTGCTACGAAAAATATTGAATAAATCACATTGCAACTTTCACAAATAAAAACTACGGAAAATAAGTAGCGCTGGAACTGAGAAAATACTAGCACACATACATAAAATTTACACTGTTGTTTTTGGACAAAAGTCCCTGGAAAAACCCAATGCGGGGAAACCAGTGTAGCAGATGAGGGTTTTATTTTATTATGCAACAGTGAAAATCTAAGTACATCTATGGATGCCCAATTGGCAATCCAAACAACAAGAATGTCATTGTTGCCGGACGCTGCCAGTTGTCATAAGTTGTTGCATAGTCAAAGTTGCTAGGAAGAGGTCAAAATTCTGGGAAGCTGACTTGTTGTGGAGGGAAGGTCTGGCCTTGGTCTAGTGTGAAGAGTCTCAAAGAATACTATTGAAAGGAAGAATTATCTTGACTGGGTTTTCCCCTTGAGGGGGGTTTTGCCTTGGCATGTGCCTACATTTGGTGTCTATTGTTTTATGTGATGTTGCTTTTGGTAATTGTTTGATGAACTAAAGAAAGAAGGTATAAAGAATTGTAATAATAAGAAACATCACAAGTAATTATCAAGATCAAGAAAATCTTTATTGCCTTTCTGATTTTCTAACATGCTCTTTCTGAAGCTAGACTCCCTTTGAGTCTCGATCTCCCAATGGGAAACCACTCTTGCTCGAACTGCAACTAAGCAATTTGCACTACATGTGCCAATGCAACTAGCTTTGCACTGTCTCTCAAGAATTGAGTGTGACTAGCTGTACTGACATTGAAACTGCTGCAATGATACTGTGGGCTCCTGTAGCAAAGGTGATGGTCCTATTGCAACAACTGGAACTGATCTAATTGATCTCCATGCTGCATCTGCAATGGGCACTACCCATCTTGACGCACTAAGTTTTCAATCCCCTCCTCCACCTAGAGGTATTGTGACTATCAGCACAAAATCCTCTAATCTAGCAGTTAACTCATCAATCTTTGTTGAAGTTGTTGTCTGCTCCTGCTTCTTGTCCTTCTTCCTTAGAAGACACTAGGAGATGTAGTGATCAAATTCACCACACCTGAAGCACTTGACCTTTGGCAAGGCTTTCTTCTTCTTTTCTCCTTCCATTAAGCCTTGTCCCTAACTAAGACCCTTTTGCGCCTTTCCCTTATTTGCAAGGGCTACATTCTCCTCACCCTCCTCCTCCTTTGGTCCCTTACTGTAGCTGTTGATAGTACCTACTACAAGACTAAGCCTCAAATCCTCCTGAGTGAAGTCACTCCATAGACGATCCCATCTAGGTAGCATATCTCCCCTAGAAATAACTTGGAAAAAAGTATGCCACTCCTTAGTGAAATCATTGAGAGTTGTGCGCACTAGCTCACTTTCTTCAAGTTTCTCTCTTATTGCCACAAGTTTGTTTCTGACCATCTGAATTCTAGTGAGATAGGATGTAATGCCTTCTCCCTTCTTCATCTTGGTGGTCCTCAGCTTCTCCTTGCGAATCATTTTATGATTCTCTTATGGATTCTCATACAATTTTATGATGGCATCCTACATGTCCTTTGCCATATTTTTGTCTACAAAATGTGAGACTATGTGATCTCAAATACCATCTAGGACCATCCTCTTAGTTTTGGCTATTTTGTTCTTGAAGGTAGCCAATTGTTGTGGATATGTTGGCTTTGCCATGAAATTTGTCACGAAATCCTTCAAACCATGCTCATCTAACAAGAATTGCATTTTGGCATTCCATACGCTAAAGTTAGAGGATGTGTCAAGTCTGTCTTGATCCCTGAGATTTGTTCAATAATACATCAAAGAATATTCCAATAAATTCAAAGTGGACCTCAACACAATCCCAAGTCAAAATCAAGTCAACGGGAGAGAGAAAATCAACTTTTGGTCAACTATAAAAGTATACACAGTGAGGCTGAATTTCGGCCTTGAGGTGGTTGATCAGAAAGACCGAAATTCAGTCCTGAGGTAGCCAAGAAAAGTCAATCTACCAGTCTTCAAACTTCGATCAATTCCATAGTGAAAGAATGTGGTCAACTTTGGTCAATGTCCCAATGTAAGAACGAAATCAGAGTCAACAAGAAATAATGTACTTTTGAAGTATTTGGCCTCCAAAGATGATCTAAACTGAAGTCAAACCGATGCCAAAAATGCCCAATTCAAATGTGGTCAACTTAGCTTCAAGAAGAAATGTCAATGCAACTAAAAGGGTCTTCCTTCTGTCCTTAACACGTGTGGTGTCTCTCTTTGAATTGCAGATTGAACTTTCTTGGTGATTGTGCTTCAAATGAGTGTCAACAATGCCCAATATATATGACTGTGAGGAGGGTTAATTAGCCCTAAGTGGGACCGACTTGTTCAATTTACAATTATGATTTTTCTTCATGGATTCCAATGAAAAATATTGACCATAGTGTTGATTTGGGGTAGCATCGGATGTGCTCTAGCCATGAAAATTGGTGAAGAGGCTAAAGCACATGAGATCTCCAAGACCCAAAAATGGTTTGGGCAGATTCTTCTCAGTATATGAGATATTAAAATAATTAATATTTTTAATGAAGTTCCTAAGTCTAAACTTAGGAAAATAAAATATTATTGGGTATTAATATAAAACTGGGTTAGAAGGTTCCAAAAGACATGGATCAAGCCAAATCTAATCTTAGCCGTTGATTAGAGATGTAATCTCTGCCATTGAAGGAACAAGAGGGAAGGTATAAGAGGAGGCTTGAGAGTCAGTTGGAGAATACACCAGAGTGATTAGTCATTCGATTTACTAGAGCAGGGTTTGCTAAGTAAAGTCGAATCAGTGATCAGCAGCGAGGGGCAGTGAGTATTGGACAGAGAGGTGGAGATAGAGCCGAGAGACCAGCACAGAGGCAGAGAGAGGTAGATGCAGAAGCCAAAGCAGGCCACGTAGAGCCCAGTAGAGATAGTGCAGAGCCAGAAGGGCTTGCGCCATCCACGCAGAGCCTAGCAGAGATAGCGCAGAGCCAAAAGGGCCTGCGCCATCCACGTAGAGGGCAACAGGAGTGATGCAGAAGGCCCTAGAGGTTGCGCAGTGCCTCAGAGCGCTGATGCAGAGGGTTTTGAGGCTGACACTGAAGCTAGGTGGGTTGACGTTGAGATTCAGACGTTGCTAGAGAGGGTTTCGTGGGGTAGATTTTCTGAATATCTACTTCTAAATAGAGAGGTATTACTGTTAGATTATTTTCTCTGTTGGGTGAGCCAGTTTGGCACCCAGTTGTACTCGAGGATAGATTGCATAATAAAATTAACCCTCAAAATTGTTGCACCGGTTTTCCTGCATTGGGTTTTTCTGGGGATGAGTTGTCCAAAAATAACGGTGTCAGTTGTGTGTTTGTTATTTCTTTTAGCTGTTGATCTGTAGATGGTTGAGACCGTATTGTGTTTATTTCGATGTTTATATGTTTAAATAACTTGTTCGTAATTAACAAATAGGAGAAATAAACTAGAGAATACAGTTAAAATTTATAACAGATAGACCTAGAAATTTCAACATGGTATCGGAGCGTGGTTGCAGATCACAGGAGAGCTGAAGGCACCAGCTGAAGCAGAGCATTTGCATCAGAAACAACTGTCCTGAGTGATAGAAGTTGTTCCTTGCAGAAAGCGACAGAAGAAGGGTTGACACAGAGGGATTGCATCATCAATTCGGGCCAGAGAGAGGCTAGCGCAGACGCTGAGGAGGGTAGAAAAAGGCTCACGCAGAGACCAGGAGGGTTGACGCAGTTGGCTAGGGGAGCATTTCAGCCAGTATCGGGATTGCGTAGAGCCTAGAGGTTCAATCCTTTAGTTGCTAGGGCATACTAGGAGGCTGTGGGTAGATTGTGGGGAGTGAAACTGGTGGGGTGTTGTGGGCAGAACAGTACTTGACGGGGCAAAAACAAGGTAGAGGGAGTCGCTACCGAGGTGGATTTCTAGCCAAGGAATTCGGATCAGTGTTGCAGGTGCATAAGAGATCAAAGAGGGGCGACTTGACAGTTGGCAAGCGGATTTCTAGGAGGGAAATCGAGACTCAAAGGGATTCTAATAGAGAACTTCCAGATGGGAAGTAGCGACTCAGAGGGAGTTGAAGAGAGAACTTCCAGAGGGAAGTAGAGAGAATCAGAGGAGTCGAAAGAGAGAGCAGAGAGATGGCCATGAATGGACTGAGGGATCAGGACAGGCTGGACGAGGTGTCCAACTTTGTGGTCTGGAAGGCCAGGATCCTGCCCATTCTAAATAAACATTGCATCAAGGCCTTCGCCTTGAGAACAGTGGCAATCCCAGTTGACACGGCTGATAATGAAAAGTATGAGGCAATGACCAAGGCGAAATGCATCATCCTTGATGGGGTCAAGGATCATGTGGTCCAACATATTGCCGAGAAGGAGATGGCAAAGGAAATGTGGGAAGGCTCGAAGAAATTGTACCAACATACTTCTATGTAGAGGAAGATTTTACTTGAGAATCAGCTGCGGTCATACCAGATGCAGAAGGGGGAGCAGATAGATCACTTCCTCGGTAGATTGAAGGAGATCCAGGACCAACTGACTTCCATAGGGGCCATGCCGGATAAGGAATTGATGGTGAGGACCGCTTTAAGCGCAATCTCCGAGTTGTGGGAGACATTTGTCAGAGCATTCTGAGCAGGGAGACTCTTCCAGATTGGGAAGAATTGTCAGCGACTCTTCGCCAATAAGAGATCAGCGGTTGTCCAAGACGGGAAGTAGCAGCAAAGGAGTCTGAATCAAGAAGGAAGAGGAAGAGGATGCAGCGCTGGCATCTGCGGGGAAGCAGGAGAAGAGGAAGAAAAAAGACCTTTCCAAGGTTAAGTGCTTCAACTGTGGGGAACTGGGTCCCCATGCAAACCAGTGTCCGAGGAAGAAGAATAAGGGAGAGGTGTCTAACTCAAGGTAGCACTAGCGAAGGTGGAAAAGGAAGTAGAGGAGGATGACAATTGTGCCATGAGTGCTCATGTACCTCTAGAGAAGAGGTTGGGAGAGATCAAGCTGTAGTCAGGAAGACTACAGGTGATGAGGGGTAGGATCCTTGAGGTACCCAAACTCTTGGATCAGATCCTTGCTACGGGAGCCCCAAAGAGAGAGTAGCAGCACTGGCAGATGTCGGTAGAGACAGATTCGGATGAATTGGAAGAGAGTGCTATAGTGCAGTAGTCCTAGGCAGCGTAGAGCTAGCAGGTTGCAGTAGTGCGAGAGGCACAGAGGGAGTTGCAACAGTGCAGGAGGGCACATAGAGGTTTGCAATGATGCGAGAAGCAGGGAGTTGTTGCAGTGGCGCAAAGGCAGTAGAGAGCACTTGATAGCGGCAGAGAGAGATTCAACATCGAGAGTGTTTCTAGCCTGACAGGGATGTCAGTAGTTGGGTGGATCAATTACTTACTTCTCAGTAACTGAGTTGCAGTGCAGTAGCATTGAGCAGTAGCACGGTGCAGCATGATGAGAGCGGGTTGCAATGTTGGGAGAAAGGACCAGTAACAACATGGATGCAGAGGGAGCTGCCATACGAATGTAGCAGTGGCAGGGCCATGGGCAACAGTACAGGCTGTAGTAGTGCAGAGGATGTTGGGCGGGAGGCCTAGCATCAGCACAGGTACCAGTGCCGTGTAATTAGAGTGATGTTAAATGTGGATTATTACTAGAGCACAGTCCTCGCTAAGAGGGAGTGTTGATTTGTGGTAGCATCAGATGTGCTCTAGCCATGAAAATTGGTGGAGAGGCTAAAGCACATGAGATCTCCAAGACCCAGAAATGGTTTGGGTAGATTCTGCTTGGTTTAAGAGATATTAAAATAATTAATATTTTTAATGGAGTTCCTAAGTCTAAATTTTGGAAAAATAAAATATTAATGGGTAGTAATATAAAACTAGGTTAGAAGGTTCCAAAAGACATGGATCAAGCCAAATCTAATCTTAGTCGTTGATTAGAGATGTAATCTCGGCCGTTGAAGGACCAATAGGAAAAGTATAAGAGGAGGCTTGAGGGTCAGTTGGAGAGTATGCTAAAGTGATCAGTCATTCGATTTACTAGAGCGGGGTTTTCTAAGTAAAGTTGAATCAGTGATCAACAGCGAGGGGCAATGAGTACTGAACAAAGAAGCAGAGATAGTGTTGAGAGACCAACATAGAGGCAGAGAGAGGTAGACGCAGAAGCCAAAGCAGGTCACGCAGAGCCTAGTAGAGGCAACGCAGAGCTAGAAGGGCCTGTGTCATCCATGCAAAGGGCAGCAGGTGTGACGCAGAAGGCCCTAGAGGCTGCGCAGTGCCTCAGAGGGTTGACGTAGAGGGGTTTGAGGCTGATGCTGAGGCCAGGTGGGGATACGTTGAGCTTCAGAGGTTGCTAGAGAGGGTTTCGTGGGGCATATTTTTTGAATATCTGCTTCTGAATAGTGAGGTACTACTGCCAGATTATTTTCTCTGTTAGGTGAGCCAGTTTGGCACCCAGCTGTACTCAAAGATCGACTACATAATAAAATAAACCCTCAGAATTGCTGCATTGGTTTAACCACATTAGGTTTTTCCAGGGATGAGTTGTCCAAAAATAACGGTGTCACTTGTGTGTTTGCTATTTCTTTTAGCTGTTGATCTGTAGATGGTTGAGACTGTATTGTGTTTATTTTGATGTTTATATGTTTAAATAACTTGCTCACAATTAACAAGTAGGAGAAATAAACCAGATAATATAGATAAAATTTCTAACGGATAGACTTAGAAATTTCATCACATAGCTATTCAAATTTTCAACACTCCCTCTTAGGTAGGGAGATATTTTTTCATTCTCTCTCAAGATCAATCTTCCCAACCAGTTCAGACATCTCACAGCCCACGGCCTAAGGAAGAGATCACGATCCAGTCTTTCCCTCTCTGTGTCAAGATTAATATCCCCGACCAAACCAGAAGTTTCACAACACTCAGCCTAAGGGAGAGATCATCAATCTCATCATAAGGTAAGATACATCACATCGACTACCTCTCAATTCCTCTCCTTGACCACAAGGTCTCACAACACAACCTAAGGGAGGAATCAACAAATCATTGCATCTCCCAGATCACAAGGTCTCACAATGCACAACCTACAAGAGGAATATATAGTACATCTCCCAAACCACAAGGTCTCACAACACAACCTATAGAAGGAATCAACAATACATCTCTCAAACAACAAGGTCTCACAACACACAACCTATGTAAGATGGTCCATAACAAGACGCTTCTAATCAATGCTCCCACTTTCTTAGAGAGGGGTTCCCAACAATTCCAAGTTGTTCTCTGAAATAACCAAACTTCATCTTGGACAATGGCTTTGTCAACACATCAACAACCTGCTTATCATTAGGAACATATTTGAGCCTTACAACTTATCTCTGGACAATATTCTAGATGTAGTGATATTTGATTTCGATGTGCTTTGATCTGTCATGGAACACGATGGGGCTCAACCAAGAATTGACTCAATGTATTCACAGGATAACAAATCTCAGGCTTTGTGTTCACAAGATAATTCAGCGAGCCAATCAATTTGCGATACATAGTAGGATCAATCAAATCAAAGTCATTGTCCCAAATTTTCTTCAAATGTGTCACTGTAGGAGTGTCCATGGACTTGTAGTCCATCATGCCAAATCTCCGGAGACTTGAAATGATGTACTTGCCTTGGCCTACAAAGATCCCATTAAGATTTTGCCAAATTTCCAATCCCAAATAAAAATGCATGAGGCCAAGATCCTTTATCTCGAATTCAGAGACCAACTCCCTCTTACACTAGACAATCAAAACTTTAACTACTGTTAGGAACAAGCCACCTACATACAACAACAACATCAAGGGTTCGTGTTCAACAACTTTTAAATATAGGTTTGGATCAACATTGTTCTTCTTGAAGCGTAGACTCAACAAATAACCATCAATGTGGGTGTTCCATGCACAAAGGGCTTGCTTTAGGCCGTATAGGACCTTCTCTAATTTACAAACATGTGTATTTCTATCATGGACCTCAAAACCTTGGGGTTGTTCAATATAGACTTCTTCTTCAATGACCCCATTCAAAAAAACAATTTTGACATCCATTTGATGTAATTTCCAACTTGCAATAGATGCAAGACAAATAACAGATCTAATAGATGCATACTTGGCAATGAAAGCAAAGCTGTCTTCATAATCCTCTCCCTCTTTTTGGGAGAATCCTCGAGCCACAAATCTAGCCTTGTATTTTTCAACACTTCCATCAGTAGCATGCTTTATCTTGTAGATTCACTTTGAAGACACAACGGACTTCCCTTCAAGCCTTGGCACGATCTCCCATACATCGTTCTTCAATATGGATTGATATTCTTCGGTCATTGTATCTTTCCATACTTGTTCTTCAATAATGTCTTCATAGGAGGATGGCTCAAACTCAATGACCTTGCACATCAAAGTTGTATAAGCAGAATATTTCTTTTGCTTCTTGCTTTCCCTGAACATCCCACTAGCAACAACATGTCCTTCAGCTTCCTTCAATGTCTTTTCTAGATAGGCAGGTCTCTTTCTTGTCTTGGGTACGGGAGCTTTTGGAGATTCAACAGGATCATGATCAATGGATCCTTCAAGAGAGGCTTCATTCATTGGTTCAGGTTCTTTAGAATTTGATTCTACATTCTTTGGAGCCACCTATACTTCATCATCAAAGTCCAAGTGTGAACCCTTGGACTTTCAGAATGCAGCATCCTCATAAAAAATAACATCCCTACAAGTCTTAATATATCATTGCCCTAGAATATAGACCGTAAAGGCCTTTGAATTGTCATTGTAGCCATCAAAATGTACCCTTCTTCCTAGATGGTTCCAACTTTGTCCTTTTCTCTTTGGGTAGATGAACAAAAATAGTACAACCAAAGATTCTTAAATGTTCAACATTTGGTCTCCTACCTGCAAAGACTTCTTCAAGAGTCTTATAATCCAAAATTCAATGTGGACATCGGTTCTGAACATAAACAGTGGTTCTTGCAGCTTCTCCCCAAAGAAACATAGGTAACTCTTGATCATGAAACATAGCCTTAGCAACTTCCATAATAGTTATGTTCTTTCTTTCAGCAGTTCCATTTTGTTCATGGTAGTAGGGACTATCAGCTCCCTCTTAATTCCAGTATTCCTCCAGATTTTAGTTGATTCATTTGATACATACTCCCCCCATTATCGAACTTAGAGTCTTGATTCTTCTCCTTGTAGAGTTTTCAATCTGTGCTTTGAACTCCCGAAACTTCTCAAATACTTGATCCTTGGTCTTTAAGAGATATTGTTGAAATTTGGCAGCATTGGGACAAATTTCCAAAAAGGAAACCCTAAGTCCCCAAGAGCAAACCCTTGTGACCCATGAGAAATTATATTGATCGAAACTATTAATTGAACAAGTAGTTATTAAAAGGGAAATGTATTTGGAGTGAAATTTAAATTTCAAAATTAAGTTTCCCGCCAAAGACCAAAGTCGGCCTCAGCAAGGGTTTCAAATGTCCTCAATCCATTTGTATAAATGGAGACCCTCAAAACTCATTATCTAATGCAATTTGTGTTTCATTGATTGGTTTGCATATCTACTATGGTTTGTGGAATATAGAAGTTCATAGATGGCTTAATAAATCTGTCTCGCATATGAGTGCAATCCCTTTTCGCATATGTTATGATCGAGTTCATTATAATCTCTGGCCCGGATATGGAATAACCAGTGACTCGCTAAAAAGCACAGTCACGTTAGCATCAAATTTTCGTAGAACTTATGTAATTACAACACAGTGTAATACATGTATTGCATTTCAATATGTATGGTATACTCTCTGATTTGTAACTAGCATCGCACTGATTGTATAAACTCTCATTGCACTCTGTTTGCATTATATGGTCACCGAAATTATCATCACACTGTGTATGGCATAGTATGGCAAACAACATATGGCAGACAATGTTTTTGACATGGCAGGTAGTGTCATGGTATGGCAAACAATGTTTTTGACATGGCAGACAATGTCATGGTATGGCAAACATGTATATACATGATATGGTAGACAGTGAACATGTATATACATGGTATGTCTGACAGGAATTTGGTATGGCAGACAATATATATACTATATGACATGGCAAACATAGTATCCATGACATGGTAGTCTCCCCAATGACATGATATAGTAGACGTGGCAGACAGCTTGATGTATCACGATCCATAATATGTATGCTTTGTTTCTCTTGATCGATACACTTTGTTTCTCTATAATATGGTTGGCATCAAGATGCTTTGGTTTTCTTTAGGATATGACATCAACACACATTGCTCCTCTATATGGGTAGCATCATTGTATCTCTGCGGTATGAATGGAATTCCAACCCACTTCATATAGTTGTATGCCATCGTATATATGTGTATATCTAGAGCAGTATATGTATGACTCAATAAGTTTGTGTATGGTATCGTTCAGTCCAGAAGTAGTGATGGTGTTTATATGTTGCAGAGCTAATATCATTATGGCAGTATAGTGTAGCAGTGTTCTCAATAATACTTGTTCACAAATGTAGTTATGAACAAGTCATGTATAGGCCCTGAGCAACCTAGCGATGATGGTGTATTTGTACTTAGTACCTCTTTGTTGAATTTTCAATGAAAATCTAATAGAAGAAGAAGAATTTGGATGGGTTTTCTTCCTTGTGGGGTGTTGCCCTGGTCTCTGACCAAATCTTGGTGTCCTCTTTGTGCATGTTTTTCTTCTTGTGATGTTTTATGTTGAACTATTATGATAATGTCATTGTTCTTTCTATATAAATGCTAATGATGCTTAAATACTATGAGGTGAATTTAACATGAAATGCAATTATCTAAAGCAAAGAACAATTCAACTCTAAGAAAAATTTACATGGTATCAAAGTTGGGTTGAAGAAAAGTCATTGAGATCAACCTTGTGAAGACACCGATGATGGAAGCAAGTGAAGATGGTGGGGACCTAAAAGAATGCTAGGGTTTGAAGAAAATCCTAGGCACCCTTGTTATAGCAAAAAGAATTAGGGTTAGGATTTGGAAGAAACTCTTGGAAGAAGTATGACTTGGATATGATGAAGGCTTGAAGTCTCAGCATGATCAATGAAAAGTTGTACAAGCATTTGTGCTAGATTCAGTGTAACCCTAGATTCACTCAAGAAAGACAACATGTTTATTTGGTTGTTGGTCATTAAGACTTCTCCTTTGATGATATATATGATATATGGTACCTCGTGCTTAAAAAGGAAAGGACTTGTAACAGGGATTCTGCGAATGATTGCATCTCTTTTGAAGACCCTTGGTGACAGGGTGATTATCTTTCTTGGCTTCCCTGAGATACCCCTTAATTCAACTTCCTTTCTTTTCCAAAAAAATTTCAAGAAAAAGTTCTTGAAAATTAAAAGATATTGTACCCAAAGATTGTAACCATTGGGCTCCTAGTACAACATCATCACCACCCATTGGAATGGAAAGCATTGGACTAAAGCAAAGAACAATTCAACTCTAAGAAAAATTTACATGGTATCAAAGTTGGGTTGAAGAAAAGTCATTGAGATCAACCTTGTGAAGACACCGATGATGGAAGCAAGTGAAGATGGTGGGGACCTAAAAGAATGCTAGGGTTTGAAGAAAATCCTAGGCACCCTTGTTATAGCAAGAAGAATTAGGGTTAGGGTTTGGAAGAAACCCTTGGAAGAAGTATGACTTGGATATGATGAAGGCTTGAAGTCTCAGCATGATCAATGAAAAGTTGTACAAGCATTTGTGCTAGATTCAGTGTAACCCTAGATTCACTCAAGAGAGACAACATGTTTATTTGGTTGTTGGTCATTAAGACTTCTCCTTTGATGATATATGTGATATATGGTACCTCGTGCTTAAAAAGGAAAGGACTTGTAACAGGAATTCTGCGAATGATTGCATCTCTTTTGAAGACCCTTGGTCACAGGGTGATTATCTTTCCTGGCTTCCTTGAGATAGCCCTTAATTCATCTTCCTTTCCTTTCCAAAAAAATTTCAAGAAAAGGTTCTTGAAAATTAAAAGATATTGTACCCAAAGATTGTAACCATTGGGCTCCTAGTACAACATCATCACCACCCATTGGAATGGAAAGCATTGGACTAAAGCAAAGAACAATTCAACTCTAAGAAAAATTTACATGGTATCAAAGTTGGGTTGAAGAAAAGTCATTGAGATCAACCTTGTGAAGACACCGATGATGGAAGCAAGTGAAGATGGTGGGGACCTAAAAGAATGCTAGGGTTTGAAGAAAATACTAGGCACCCTTGTTATAGCAAGAAGAATTAGGGTTAGGGTTTGGAAGAAACCCTTGGAAGAAGTATGACTTGGATATGATGAAGGCTTGAAGTCTCAGCATGATCAATGAAAAGTTGTACAAGCATTTGTGCTAGATTCAGTGTAACCCTAGATTCACTCAAGAGAGACAACATGTTTATTTGGTTGTTGGTCATTGAGACTTCTCCTTTGATGATATATGTGATATATGGTACCTTGTGCTTAAAAAGGAAAGGACTTGTAACAGGGATTCTGCGAATGATTGCATCTCTTTTGAAGATCCTCAGTGACAAGGTGATTATCTTTCCTGGCTTCCTTGAGATACCCCTTAATTCAACTTCCTTTCCTTTCCAAAAAAATTTCAAGAAAAAGTTCTTGAAAATTAAAAGATATTGTACCCAAAGATTGTAACCATTGGGCTCCTAGTACAACATCATCACCACCCATTGGAATGGATAGCATTGGACTATTCAATACATATTCCCCCATGGTTAACTTGATATTATGTCACTTTCTAGAGCAATTTATAGTTCCTCCATTTGCAATCATCACTTGACATTCTGGTGTTAGATATAGGAAGTAATTCAATTCCTTGACTATCTTACAATGAATAAAATTATGGGTACTACTCGAATCATTCAACACTATTACGTTTTTTCTTCTTGATATATCCTTCTATCTTGAGAGTTTGAGGAGTGGTAATTCTTGCCGATGCATTACAAGATATGGTCGGATTCATTTCTTCTTTCTCTAGGGTTTTCATCCTCCTCTTCACAATCTATGTAAAAAAATTTCCTCTCGGCACACATATGACCTTTAGTGTATTTGCTATCACAACTGTAACAAATCCCTTTTGTTCTTTTTTCTTCCAATTTTTATGGTGTCAACCTTGTATGCTGTGGAAGGCTAGGAGCAACAACACTTCCATCTTTATAGTTGTGAGTAGTAGACTTCCTTGCCATAATTTTTCCTTCAAGTTTTCTTGCCACCCTAGATGCCTTCTCCAATGAATCAGGTTCCCAAAGGTGAACCTCATGTTGGATGTTATCCTTTAAAGTTCATATGAAGACATCAGTCCTATGTTACTCTAGAATATCATTTACCTTTATATTCAAATTTTGAAAGTCTTCAATGTGCTCCGCCATTGAACCCTTTTGTTTGAGATTTATCAATTGGCTAAAGAAGGTGTTGCTCTTTGTATCCTCATAATGTGCTATCATTTCCTCCATAAAAATTGACCAAGTGACAAATGGTTTACGAGAACAAAGTCATCGATACCATATAAATTGATTGGGTTCTAAATATAAAGTTGCAATGGGTACCTTTTGTGTGTGTTGCACATTATGGAGATTAAAATATTGCTCCATCTGTAGTATACATGTTACCAGATCCTTGCCATCAAACTTCCTCGTATCGATCTTTGGAATATGGTGGATCTTCAATCCAAAGTTAGTGCCTATGGAATCATGATCAACATTCATTTTATTCTCATCATGAGTTTTATCTAATACCTTTTCGCCATTAGGAAGCATTTCTTGTAGCAATTTGTCAAACCTTCCTTCAAACCTTCTATGTATGCTTTTAAACCATTCTTCAAATTTTCCATGTTGCATTTCATTTTTGCTTCTATATTGTCCATCTTAACTTCCTTACCATTCTTCAAACCATCTATCTTAGCTTCCATTTCATTTTTGGTTACTTTTTGCAAGAGCAAAATTTGTTGCACTTGATCTCGTAATATTGATATATCATGTTGCATTTCTTCCTTTTCTTCATGCGTCATAGTAGAGCTTTATGGTTGCTTACTAGGTCTTTCCATTTTCTTGCTTCGAGTCATTTTGGAATCAAATAATAATACTTGTGCTTAACTATGCCCCTTGAATCACTTCAAATTAACTTTTCAAACAAAACCTATGCCAATTTAAAAAAAAAAATACACACATTTTTCTGGATTGATAGGAGCTCAATATTGAAACTGTTGTATCTCTATAATTCGAATCTCCAATCATTGAAATTAGGTTTTGTGGTAGCCCTTTGAGTCTTCTTTCTAATGCCACAAGTCAGACCAAATTTGGATTCTTCAAGATACGTTATGTCCAATCTCCCATGATGACCTGATTATGGACTGGTTCAGTAGAGAGAACTTGTATAGAGTGCCACGTGTCACTGTTTCGACTTTTAGCCTGAAAATGATACAAAATATACTATAGTCTATGCACTTTCGACCACTTATGAAATTCAAATCTGATACTCGTAGAGGAAGATATGACGATATTCCCAAGGTCACCTATTTGAGATGAAATTCTGGAGCATGCAAAAATCCTAACTTCCACGGATCATATCTCCGAAAATATAGTGAACCAAGATCTAAAAGTCATACACGAGGGTTACCAATATTTCGGCTCCTTCTGGTTTCAATTTAAGCTTTTGAAGCTTCGTAGAAAAAAATTATAGCGAAAATTCCAAAATGACCTGTTTGATGAAGAAAAACCCTAGAATCCAAAGCTCTGATACCAAATGTTATGCAAACAGCTCCCAAAAAGATAGATCAACAACTTAAAATTTATCCTCTTCGAGGGGCAAACCTCCTTTCCATTACATAAATGAACAATTCTTTGATGATACGAATGACAATACCTGCTTTCTATATATAGGAGTCTAAGGGGTCACAATAAAATAAGAGCTTACATAATAGTAATAATGCAAGGGCATAACAATAACAATAGTGGACTTCTATGGGGCACCATAATAACAATATGGGGACTGCGTGGACACAACAATAACAATAAGGGGCTACATTAGTAGTATAGGGACCTAACACATTTCCTGTTGGGAGTGGTTAAATTATGTTTTTTTCTTTTCTTTTTAGCTGCATCAACCTCTAGGGCATCGTTCCAGGGACGATCCAAGGTGTGGACAAGGGGAGGGAAGGCTAAACCTATGTGGACACAGATGGGAAAATAGATGAATGGGGCTAAAATGAGTGGAAGGGGAGTGATGTAAGTGGTACGGGAAGCAGTACCACGTAACCAAAATCGGGATTTCCAATGTAGTTCTAACCCAAAAGCCAAATGGTTAGTAAAGGAGATCTCGCGGGACTAGGATATAAGGGTAACCATGAAATCGGGGAATGGAGACCAGAATACAAGCCTAAACCACTCTTTCTGTTGAATCCCCCCACCAATTTATGCCCAAAAATGCCCATGACAAGTAAGGAGAATTACTCAACTATACTAATGAAAAGCCATACCTTTGGGGTCGGGAGGCCCACCTTCAAACATACATTCATGGCAAGTGGTCGAGGGACCACGTGGCTATCTTAAGTGGCAGAGATGTTGGCACATTGAGCTATTTGGTGGTTGCAAGAGACTACTGGGTGTCCGCTGATGACCATCTAGGAGAAATGTTTTCTTCTATATACCTTACCCACAGGTGGTGGGTAACATCTGGCTCCAACTGGGACATGAGCTCTTGGGAAAATACATGAAGGTTCTCGGATGGGAGGTCATTAGAATACCACCAATCTCTTAGTACCGTAGACCTGTTAGTTGCACATATTAAAGACCAAGCACTTGAGGTAGCATGATTTCATCGTGTCTTATGATCACCCATGCTTAATATTAGGCCGTAAAATCAACACGAAAGTAAAATCCAATTTTAATCTAAATGCAACTAATCTATCATGAGAAATATCATATGATGTTAGTTCTAATGCGAAAATCAACATGCAATGTATCCTACCTTAACATGCATATAGTAAGGCTAATACTAAGTGTAATCATAAAGCGAGTGCAACCAGTGTATCATCATATCAATATACATATGCCTGCCATTATGATTACTCATGTAGCAAATCCCAAATTGAATGTGGACACAGTCACATGGAGGATGAAGGGGGTGGGAGGCGGGACCAATGTTGCATGAAGCGGGGACGAAACGGGGACGCAAAAGCGTCATTTTCCAAAAATCTAGGAAGCGAAGCGTCTCGGAAGTGTCTACTATATATATATTTTTATTTTTTATTTTTTTGCATTTATATTAAAAAAACATCCAAAATACCTATGTTGCCAGGAAACATGGGTGGCGGGGATGGGGACGGGGACGGGGACAGGGACGACATTTTTGGAAACAGGGTGCGTGGGTTCGTCGGGTAATATAATAATATTAAATTTTAATAATTATATTTTATAAATTATAAATTTATAATTAATAATATATATGAAATATGATTCAATTTTTCAAAAATTAAAATATATATACTATGAACTGTTCAGTGTTTTTCCTGAACAAATTCTGAACCATTTAATTGGATTTTGTTGATCCATGGTGAAATTACATTGCAAGGGCAAGCAACACCATTGTTAGAGGGTAGATAATGAACTGGCTTGAATGTTGTGTAGATGATTGAGTTGAAAATTTGAAATACATTCTCACTGAACGGTTTATATTGTAAAGAATAGCACAGAGCTATATTTAGTGTATGAATGCATTTATGTAATGCCATTCATTAATGCAAAAAATGATGAAGATTTTCTGCATTTTATTAATCTAATTGCAACTATTTCAGGTTAAAAGAACTGAAACGTATACTTCTCATATTATAGTATATAGTATAAAAAATTAAAAATTTAACAAGTCTGGGCTGAGTAGAGGTAAGTTTGTGGCATTTTCATCTCTATTTAGGGCTTCAGTTGGGTACAGGAGTCTGCATAGGGAGGCCGAGGTGTGTTCTTTAGTGAACAGTGAGCTGTTTTGTGTAAACAGTGGCATGAATCAAGCCCTACAACTCAACGTTTGACAACAACAAGGAGGGACTATGCCGCAGCTATAGGAGGCAAATTGAGTGTATAAAAGTGGACTGACAGTTGTGGCTCATGTTGCAGACAGTCCGAAACAACAAGAAATTGTGACATTCATTCCGGCAATTCTTCTTAATGTATTTGAGCCCCTGTGGGTGTTCACTGTTCAAATGTGTAATATAATGCACCTATATTTTTCACGCGCGGGTCTTGTGAAACTTTTTCATGGAATAATAAAATTGAAAACGAAAACATGTAAATACCACTGTCGTTGAAGCTGCTCTGTCCACTGCCGCTGAAGCTGCCCACTGCTGCTGAAGCTGCCCACTGCCATCGGAAATGGTAAACGGGGACGGCTCAAGCCTCAACCAAATGGAAAAAACTTAGAAGTTAAATGAAATCAGTAATCACGTATTAGATATTTGCTTGTGTGCGTTCATAAAGAGTTAAAGTCTTAAAGATTTAGGGTTTTTTAAGTTTTTTACCTTTGTTATAAGTTATTTTTTAAATTTCAATAATAAAAAAATTATTTGAAAATTAAATTTTTAATATAATTTTTTTTATGAAGAACTCAA
>APFE031140915.1:167680-277407 GCA_000404065.3 Pinus taeda
ATAGGGCTTGTTGCTCTTGATTAAACGCCAATCACATGCCCTCATACATGATATAATCCAATGAAACACCACAATCCCATTGATCTTGAAAACTGTTAAGTCTGCTGAATTTTGAATGGGATATGAAATTCTATTTTCTCCATATGAAGTTTGATGAGGTTGGAACCACTCTCAAACATCCTGAGTCATTTCATGGTAATGTTAAAAATTTAAGTAAAATGATGGAAATGAAAGATAAAGGAGAATGTCACTTCTACTTTAAGAATTTAACATTACCATTAGGGAGCGCCTTAGGAGTATTCAGAAAGTGTAGTACCTCACAAAATAGTTTGAAATTTCCAAAAACAAAAAAAGCCCCGCGGAACCATCCACCTTCTCTTGGATCCGTTCACAATCCGTGGTGGATACACACTCAAACCTGCACAGATCCGCACCCGATCCTTTCTGGATCCGCGGATCGGGAAATAGGAACCGCGGATTGGGTAGTAGGAGCTGCAGATCGTGGCCCCATGAATCCATTTTTGCAGGAACCTCCAAAAAAAAGACGATCTGCAGATCCGATTTTCCATTCCGCGGTTCTGCCGAAGGATCGGTGGCGGATCCGTACAAGACGCGGATTTTCCTTTGGATCCTTGGGGGGGGGGACAGTTCCTGCAACACTAGGCGGGACAATACAATCTTTACTCGAGGTAAAAGGAAACCCTATGAGGGGAAATAAGTCAATCTAGAAGTGCAGGGCTTTCCCTCTAAGTACATAATGCTGGAATGAATGATCACTCTCAAGAACTTCCTATCACAATGTAATGTTCCAAATTGAAATTTACAGCTAATAACCGACACATGAATTAGGTTATAGCAAATAAAATCATAAACACGCATGCACCATCAAAAACTCCAAGAAGCTGGGCAAATAAGCTGAGCCATTTTATTAAATTATGAGCTGTAAGGAGTACATATAGCAAGGAACAAGTGCACCTCAGCTTGCATAAGCAAGCTAGAGAAAACCTAAGTGGAGGAAATGGCTCCAAGAGCTAGGAAACTTCGGCCCGATATCCTTCTGCACAGACCCAGAAATTGGCAACTGCTACTGCACTAGAAATGCTAAGAATGACCCTCTATGATGCTCAGAATCACCTGAAAATGAAGCTGCAGCTTCTCCCAAAAATACTCATCTAAACCCAGAAAAGAATTTGCCCCAAACCAACCACCCGGAAAACCACAAAATGGTGCAATTATCGACTAAATAATAAAATGTATTGCTGTACAAAAAGGGATTTCTGGCCTAAATACTGCCCGGAAAATTCTGCAAATTTAACCCTAGACTCCTCTCAACAAACCCATAAAAACGAAGAAAGGATTTTGGCTAATTCCAACCTTCCAAAATTGCTCTATTTTGGCACTATACCCTCTTGAACAAAGACTACATCCCCTAGTGATGAAATCTGCTCAAATCCTCCTTATCTCTCCTCAATCTGCAATAGGAATGATAAAGGAAGTTTTCTCGGATGTTGGGGAGAAGTCTCACATTAAATCCCGACACAAGATAGTTGAAACCAACTCCACAGAAACGTTGCCCAGTGACCCCCTGTGTAGGCCCTAGGAAGATAAATTTGTTCCTCTCAAAGGCAACGTTCTCGAACCTGAAATTCTCCATAAAGCTTAGTCTTCCCTTGGAGCAGCTTCTATAAATTTCTCCCAGCAAACACCCTCTGGAAAATAGCTGAAATAAGTGGCACTAATTCCTCTACTGCATCCTCCCTGGAGCACGAAATAGCTAAGGGGAATGGTTGAAAGATGCTCCCAAAATTCCACAAGCCTCCCTTCAAATGTAATTACAAATTTACCTCCCTAGGGTGGCACTCGAAGTCAACCGAAAGAAGGGTGTCTTCTCCCCTTGGAGAACTATGTGCTAAACAACACTTGTGACTCAATTGAACAACTTGAGCAACAATGTGTAAATGTCAAATTGTCAAAGGTGCCAATTGTTGCCCCCAACCTTCTATTTATAATTGCTGCCTTATTTTTCCTTGTGGCTCCCTCCAAATATTTCAACCTCCCTTCACTAGCAATTCGATTTTCTCCCAAGTGGTGCGTATTAACAAAATAATTTTCTATTTCTCCTAAGTCCCTTTGCCAAAAATGTCTCCAATGTTCAAGTTACAAAAATGTGCTATGCTTAGCACCTCCCCAATAAACTCCATTAACTTCCTCAAATGAAAAATCAAAATTGGGGACATTACAATCCTCCCCACCAAAAATTGCTTGTCCCCAAGTAATGCTTGAACAAACTCCCTCTCTGATTATGGATTCCCACTATCACCGCAACTTCACTCGAGTCCCAAATGTGCCATTGGATCGTCCCTGATCTCTATACTATCCTATAGTGAAGGAGACCATCAATACCAGGATCCCAAGCCAACTTGATCAACGTAAAGCACCATTGCTCCACTCACCATCCTGCCAAATATAGGTGTTAGAAGCCCTCTGTCTACTATTAATATGTAGAGCATCTCGACGAAGTAAAACTCTGTCCAAATCCTCTTGAAGCTTCCCTACTGCGTAGTCCATCTCATACACCTTGATTGTGGGCCCCTGAAGATACAACCCACTCCCTATGCGAATGAAGTCTCCCTTGCATGAGCTCCTTCTGAAATCCTTCATTTGGGCAACCTGTCGCGTTGATGAAGTCCCCCACGCCATCAATGCATCACTAAAGCCTGATGGAAGATTTGGATGACCCTCCCCTGTAGAAAACAACTCACCTCTACGGGTAGTTGAACTGATAAGTACTGTGACGCCAGGGTCCCATGTCCATCGCAGCAAGAAACTATCCTTTTGACCACGCGACACCCTGGTCATCACTCACTACCTAGCATGTTTGTACCAGAGCGTCCTCTCCCATAGCTCGTGGCCATTATCTATGTGATGATCAAGGCTAGGCCCAACTTGCCAAAGCAACTCAATAATGTCAGTGCCTACCACTCCATGGTGGGCCCTAATCCTGAGCAACAATCTGCCTCGCCCTATGGTGAGGGCTTCAGTGATCCCCCATGTGTCTGCCTGTGAAGGAATCAATTCACCTATTATCCTGACCATGCTCACTAAGGAGTGGAGTATCCCACCAATCCACTGGATCCCTGGATCCCATAACCATATTGGAGGTCCACAACCCCCAATCCTCTTTGCCTACTGCTGTGTTATAATGCTCGTTGTCGAGACCCCTTTCTGCCCCATCTCTTTCTCCTATAGGTATCCAATAGGTAGACACCGAGCATCAAGAACTTGTGCTGCAAATAACTAACTTCCCTACCCCTGCCAAATCACACAGCAATATCTGGTATTCTAGCTCCTAATGATTTTCCCGTGTACTGCCGGAAACCTAGGCATCACCTTGCCATAAAGGACCCCGCACCTCATGCTCACCTAACGCCTCGAGCTGTCGAGCGAAAAAAGCAACATGCAACTCCCTCTCGGTCACCTCCCCAAGTGTGAGCCCAGGGGTGGACAATATGCTACCTCGACAATCAACCACACCATCCCTAAGCCTATATCCGTCAACTCGTGCACCTACCAAGTATCTCAACTGAAGAATCTCCTCCTGACTCATGACATGCAGTGTCTCATCCAACTGCCTAGGGTGAGCCTCCCATGCCCTACTGCTTGAATGGTGAGTTGTCAAGGGGCCACAACCAAACACTCTATGATTGTAAGCAACACTAGAGGATGATGGGTGGGTATGTCCCAAAGAGTATGATCAAGAATCTGTCAGATTACTCAAGAGTAATCCTGTGAACGATCGTCTCTCCGCCTCGGATCTATTGATAAACCCTTCGAAGCCCTGTCTCCACTAAACATGGTGTCCCCAAATGCTTAACAATGTCTTCATCGATCCTAGGTGAGCTGCATCCAATGGTACACATAATGCCCCTGTCCATAGGCTTCCTTGGAGGCGACACTCCAAGAACCCGCTGCGCCGCACCATGCGTCACTACATACCACCAAGAAGCACCACACTCCTCGACATGCCACTGTATGTCGCAACTTGTCCCTGTACACTTCTGGATACCCCAAGCTACGACTATACCATCCTGTATTGTCCTGTGTTCCGCTCGTGTCACTGCACCTGTCACTCCTTGCATGTACTCAATGCGATGTGAGGTACTCCTACTCCTCTACACAGTCCAACATACTACGACACAACCCCATGCGTCTCCATGCCCATCTACAGACCACTGCTCCACGCCTGATGCTCCTACCTATCCCCGGATGTGATTCACTCTAGAGAGTCAACATGTTTATTTGGTTGTTTGTCATTGAGACTTCTCCTCCTTTGACGATATATGTGATATATGGTACCTTGTGATTAAAAAGGAAAGGACTTGTAACAGGGATTATGCGAATGATTGCATTTCTTCTGAAGATCCTAGGTGACAAATTGATTATCTTTCCTGGTTCCCATGAGATACCCCTTGATTCAACTTACTTTCCTTTCCAAAAAAATTTCAAGAAAAGTTCCTGCAAATTAAAAGCTATTGTACCCAATGATTGTAACCATTGGACTCCTAGTACAACATCAACACCACCCATTGGAATGGAAAGCATTGGACTATTCGATACATATTCCCCCATGGTTAACTTGATATTATGGCACTTTCTAGAGTAATTTATAGTTCCTCCATTTGCAACCATCACTTGACACACTGGTGCTAGATATAGGAAGAAAATCAATTCCTTGACTATCTTACAATGAATAAAATTATGGGTATTACCCGAATCAATCAACACTATTACCTTTTATTTGAAGTTTTATTGATGATGTCATGTTTGGAATTTTGGTATGATCAGGCAAACCTAACTTGTTAAGGTTGAATGATAAGGTCTAAAATCCCGAACCTTTGAAGTTTTGGTAATTTTTGGCTTTGCTATGTTCCTATATTGAAACCCTAACACATTAGGGTTTGGTGGAATGTGTAAGAAATACCATTATAATGTCTTAGAAATGACTTCCTTGGTATGTTTGTGTTTTTTTGATCAAACCCTAGTCTAATCAAGTTTGTTGTATGTCTAACTCTTATTGATATTTTGTAAGTTGGGTTTGACTATCACATGATATGAAATACCTTTGCGTGATGATGAAACCCTAGGTATATATAGATATGTCCATTTGGTCGAAACCTTAGCTTGGTCTAGGTCAATGTATGTTTAATGTATTAATGTTGTCTGACATATGATATGCTTATGCATGATAATGAATTCTTAGATACATGTGTTGACCTAGTTATTGATGGTCATAAGTCTTAGGATTTAATATAAGTCCTTATCTAAGATTCTAGGATGATGATATTTGGAAATCTAGGGTGTTGCAGGTAAACCCTAGTAATAGGTAAATTCTCTAGTATGTGTGATATAACAAACTGAGAACTATATATAGATGATTGTTGAGATTGTGAAAATGAAATTCTGGAGTTTTGGAGTTAAACCTTAATGGAAGTGAAAATTCTCTGATGAATGATGACAGTGTGATAATTTGAGATTTGTGTAAGATTGTTGAAATCTGGGTTTTGGTTGGGATTAATGTTTGATTGAAAATCTAGTGTTTACAACTAACCCTAGTGGAAGTTGGCCATGTTAATCACTAAGCTGTGATTGGTTTTGATTGATTCTCTTTTATGAAATCTAGGGTTTGTATGAAACCCTAGTGGAAAGTCTAACATATGAATTCTGAAAGTTGTTAGATACCTTGTATATTTATATTTGTTTGAATTGTTTCTAGGGTTTGCTATATGTTGTAGTAGGGTATGTTACCCCTTAGAAAAAAAATTTAAACCCTAGATGGAATGAAAGTTGTTATGAAATAGTCTAGGGTTTATGACAGTCCCTAGCAAGATGTTGAAGAGTATATGTCTCTTGTTTGTAATTAAGTTTGGGTATCTGATATGTATAAAATGCTTCAGTGATTCTGATATGGCTAACTTCATGCTTCTATAGATTTAGTTGGACTTGCTATCTTAGTTGTGCAAGTACACAATCTTGAATATGGTGAAGATGATCGTTAATGTGATAAACATGATGAGGATGATGATAACTCTAATGAAATGGTTGGAAGCCATGAAAGATTCTCTGATAAAGAAAAGAAGAAGAATGTCTCCCTGAGGAAGCCTAGAGATCTTCCTAAGATTAAGAGGGAGTCTGGATAAAGAGTTGCTCCCTGGTTGAGAGGGAGGGCATAACTTGGTTTTGATTGAAGAATGAATTTTGGAGGATATGTTGTTGCATGAGTAGGAAAGGAAAAGTATGATTGAGGAATCTTTTGTGAAAGATTTAGTTGATAGTCCTACTATGAAAATTTGAGAAGCAACATCAAGACCCCGGAGGTTTGTATTTTATTATCTACATATGAAAGTATATTATTGATTGGGGTTGTGTTTGTATAGGTGAATTTGTCGAATGTTTTGATAGCATGCTGGTTACCAACTAGTTTGATTGGGAGAGCTTGGTTATCCTTGATTTGTTGGATCTAGGGATGTTGAGGCTTTGTGAGTGAACCATTGCTTGGGAGGACATCTGGCCGACACTTTGTGTTGATGTCTAGGCCTCGAAGTTGGAAAGGTGTTGTTGATTATAGAGCTCTGTTTTTGGATACACCCCTGGATCCTTAGGTTGGTGGTTAGCAATTAAGCTTGATGGTACCTAGAGAGGCTGAAAGCTCAAGTCCATCTTATTCCCACCTAGATAGATTGCCCTAGTTAGGAATCTAGTCCATGGCATTGTGGTACCTAAATTGTTGAGAGACCAATGGATAGATTGCGTTGGTCAAGAATCTAGTCCAAGACATTGCAGTGTCTAAAGTTTTTCATTGTTCATATAGTTTGAGATCTTCAATTGTATTTGTATATGATGAATACCTCCCTAGTTAAGAGGGAGTGTTGGAAAATGTAACTAGGTTCGGTCTTCATTTCATGTTTTTGAGACATCTTGTAATGAACTTGTCAAAAGAATAAAGAAAAGAACTTTTTATTATTATTATTGTGACTTATTAAAGCATAGGTTTCATGCTTGGGTCACCATGTTTTAGGTCAAAGTCCCCATTGAGGACTTCTAGGATTTATTCTGAGTCAATAGAGTCATTTTACTTTTAAAGAGACCCGTCTTGGGCTTATGAATCATGTAAAAAGGATTGAGTCAAATATGATTTATGTATCCTCCACACCAAGTCGGCCTAAGGACACTAATTCGACTTCACGTGGAGCCTATAAATACAAGCAAATCGAATTCATTTGGAGCACACTCTCACAAGAAGTTCGATATCTCTTGAAGTTGGGAAAAGTGCAAAGTATGAAGCCGGGAAGCCAAAAGAAGTGCGAGTTGGGTGGAGTCTAAGGAGAAGAGGAAAATCTAAATTTTGGTGCCTCTCTCTCTTTGGTGTGTCCCCTAGATTGGGAAATCAAAGTCCTCCAAGTTTCATTGATGCTGGAAGCTGCCTGATGCTAGAAGTTGCTGCCTAGTTGAAGTCGCTGGAAAGGAGGTAAAAATTCCGAGAGGTTGACTTGGTGTGGAGGGAAGGTCTAGTCTTTGTCTAGGGTGAAGAGTCTCAAAGAATACTATTGAAAGGAAAAATCTTTTGGCTGGGCCTTCCCCTCGAGGGGGATTTTGCCTACATCTGGTGTCTATTGTTCATGTGCTGTTCCTTTGGTAATTACTTGATGAACTCAAAGAAGGAATATATAAAGAATTGTAATAACAAGAAACATCACAAGTAATTATCAAGATAAGAAAATCTTTCCGCGTTTTTGATTTTCTAACACGTGCATCATCATCTTTGTATGGTTGGGGCACAAGCAAACATAATGTGGTGTTGAAGAATGCCATGGCATGGGAATGAATGCTCTGTTGTGGAGGAAGCCATGGCTCTCAACGCTTCACCCTACAAGTGCCATCATGACCCACTAGAGGGCTTTGGATCTCGTATAAGGAGGCCAAGCCCAAGATGAAGAGTATAAGATTCAATGCGTCTCATCACCTTCCAATACAACAATTCATTAATGCAATTGAGTAAACAAGCTTGCAAACCAGGGTAGAGTGGACACTTCATAGTGGCATGCCCTTCTAAATGGACTTTAGAAAGTACAAGTGTTTCCTTGCTCAAGAAGAAATGTTAATAAATGACCCTATTAGCTAGTTTCAACCTCTAAGGGAATGACAGGTCCATGGTACATCTATCAAATGACAGGTGTCATGTGAAATGATGGTGGCATGAAATGGAGCAGCAAGGAAGGCTCCAAGCCACATGCCATGGTACAAGGGAAGCTAGAATGGGGGAAGCCCACACATGGGTGTATAGATGTAGGAGGGAGCAATTGTGGTACATGAGTTACCCTAGCCTTTGTTTTCCCATCCTTCTTCATATGTATTTTTCCTTTTATTGATTTTTCTTTCTTTTAATTGCTTAGGGCTCCAAGAAATGAGAGCATGATGCGTATGATATAGTAGTGATTACCCCCTTAAGTTTGGACAGTTCATCGCCCACTAGAGGTTGGAACAATCATGGGTTCCTTAATGATGCAGGGGTTTCACATAGGGGCCCTAGGAATCAGGGTGATAGCCATAATGATAAGGGGTAGAGTTCATGTTTGGCTTTTGCCCACGTGCTAAATTTTTGTCTCAGCGATCTTTTGCATTTTATGGTACAATTCCTGTTGTAACTGGCCAAGTAATACTTTTAACTTTCTTTTTAGCTGCATCAACCTTTGGAGCATCATGCCAGGTGTGACCCAAAGTGTGGTCAAGGGGAGGGGGAGACTAACTCCTTGTGGGCCCAATGGAGAAATGTGGACTTGGATGGGAAAAATGTGAAAAGGGGTTATAATGAGTGGAGGGGAGTGATATATATGGTGTCGGGAAGCAGGACCACGCAACCAAAGTTGGGGTTTCCTATGTATTGCCACTCCTAAAGCTAGTAGTCAATAAAGGAGATCCCACTGGACTAGTATACAAGATTAACCACCAAGTTGGGACAAAAGAGTACAGACTAAGCCCATTCTTTCCACTGAATCCCCCCACTAAACTATGTCCAAAATGTCCAAGGAAAGCAAGCAAAAATACCCAGTGACATAATGAAAAGCCATACCTTCGAGATCCGAAGGCCCACCTTCAACAGATGATCATAATAGATGGGTGAGGGCACACAATGCCTGGCTCAGGTGGCAGAGAATGGTGGCATATTGAGCTACTAGTGGCTGCAAGGGGTCGCTGGCTGTCGGCTGAAGACAAATCTAAGAGAAACATTCTCCTATAAGGGTCACCCACTAGTGGTGGGTATCACAACCTTTAAGAAGGTCAAAATCATGGTGCGCTATATTTCCCATCACAACAGGGGAAATCATTGTTTTTTATTTAAACTGCATGGTCCAATTTTTCCTCAAAATTGTTATTTTGACTTGGTGATTTTTTGTTTCAGGGTTTCCATTGTGAAAATTCACTATGTTGGCAATAAATAGCCAATTTTTTCATCTATACTATTACCTGTTGACATTGTGACCTCAATCAAGTCAAAGTAACCAGTGTCTGTTATGCAGTAATCATATGTGTTCATGTTTATATTACCTGCAGTTGTTTCACCAAGAACATTGTTTCTGTGATTTGGCATGTTTGATTGTCGTACAGAGCAGGGTTTCTATAGTGTGGTATGATAGATGGAAAGGAATAAAGTGAAAAGAATAAACAAGAAAGATGTTCTAATTAATGGCTACAAGCTGAGCCACATTGACCTGCAAACTCTACAATATATATGCTATAAGGAGCCAAGGCCTGCAGCCTGTGGCAATCGTAATTGCAAGCTAGGCCAAGGTTACCTTTTGACCAATTGTACATGGACGCTATACATGCGTGCACAGACATTAGTTTGTGACCACTGACCATGCAAATATGAAAAAGATAGTACTGGTTGTTGGTTGAAAATAAGCAATTATATGTGAAAGTCATTTTCTCTTCCTTGTGCCAACATTCATGTCTTGTAGCACTGTAGGGTTTATACTTTGCAAGCTCTTTTGTTATTGTTGGCCTGTATGCCATGATCCTTATGAGACCATAAGGATCATGGCATGTAAAACCCACATCCCATACCATTTTGTCCCAAATGGATCATTCCTTCCAAACCCATAGATTGAGCCTGCAACGAGAAAAATTGGGTCATAAATGAATGTCTTTATCTATATTCACTTCGGAGAGTTTTAATTAAATTTCTTCTCTGCAGGGAAACTTTTGCACTCCAATATCTGGCATCTATAAACTAGTTTGGGATAATTCGTATTCAACCTTTTATAAGAAGGTTTACTTCTTGTCCTCTTATGTGAACTTTGTGACATTTCAAGTTAAATATTGATGTTGATGCTTTTAATTATTTATGTTGACATGAATTCTCCTTTGGCTCAGAGCTTGCGTTATAAAGTGGATTCCATACCGCCAGTCATTGACACAACACAATTGGATGCATCAAATGAAGGAACGATTTTGGATGCAAATTAAAATGATGTCTTTACAAAAATGCAGCTATATTATCTTTAGAGTTGAGCGATTCGATGCCTAACCTCATCTTTGGCATAATTTCAAAACTTTGATCAATCAGTAAAACAAGGTGGTATCTCAAGCCTTAGAGATGTAGAATTGCAATTTATAATTGGGCTCTGGTATTTGGCTTGGGCACAAATTCTTTCTGGTAGATTTCTCATTGAAGTGGATCATAAGTGAAATATCTCAACTTATCAAGGGCTGATACTTATTTTTCAGATGGTAACGCTCAGTTGTACAATTGTTTGTTGCATTGTGCATGCCCTGATACTTAAATTCAAGGGCATAACTACAGTGCAATACTAGAATAATAATTTATTTGGTTTTTCTTTTCTTTCATGTGCAACGTTGCCCAGTAAGCTTTGCAGGGCTTGTAATATGAAAGGTAACTGATCCACATGTGTATTGTGCATCTGATTTTTGTGTCTTGTACATTGGACATTAATGCACCTGGCTAACTATGGATTTAACCAAATATTGCAGCCATTTCCGTAGCATATATATATATATATATATAGTAGTCAATAAATATCAACTGATTATTAGTTGGAATGTATGGGATTACTTGTCTTTTGACATAATTTATAGTTGTGCTTAGAACGACAAATGATTAAAGATTACAACTTACTAGCATAGTTCAACAAAAGAATTTTTGTTATGAATAAAATATATATAAAAATAGTACAAATAATATAAATAATAATAATAATGAATAATGATTAATTAACTAATAATTAGTATTGAAGAGGCATATCTCTATGGACATGACCCTTTGTGAAAATGGTACTTTCCTAGCTCTATATACACAGGACACTCAATTGTGATTGTTATCTCATACCTTTTCTACATTTCTTATATAATATATTTTCCTATCATGGATATTTATATATTTCATATCTACTGAGTATATTATTGTGTTTATGAACTTTGTTCGTAATATTGTTTCAGAGTTCGATCCTCGAGCCACTCAACCGCTACACAAAGCTAGTTTGATTTGGCCTTTGACCATCAACCTTACACCGATGTTGTTGTTATTGTGATTAAAGCGTTGCGCTACATAGAGTTTGGAGTTTCTCCATTTCGCTGTTGGGTATATATATATATCTGTGTGTGTTAATTTTAGGTATGTTCTATGCTTAGAGCAAATTTACTTCAATTTTCCATATTAGCTCAATATCAATTCCAGATTAGCAATCATAGTTAGCATGATAGTAAAATGCAGATATAACATAAACATAAATCGCAGAAGACAAGACAAAACAAGAGGATACAAGATGTGGCGCCAACCAGGGACAAGCCCCAATGTGGGGAAACCCTTGATCAATTCTTCTTATATGTTCTTCAATAGTTCAGTAGAGAGAGAGAGATAGTACATATATATCAGAAGTCAACCTTTTGACTTATTTAAATAAGAGCAGAGATCTTCTCTAAGAAGATGGCATATGAGGTAGCTGATCTGAGCTTAGGTGAAGACATATAACTTCCACTGATCTAAGGTGACTCCATCACCATGTTGCATCTCACTGTGTTGCACCCAATCATCATGCTAGACCTCATTCCTATGTTGCAAACATCATACTACTGCACCTTATCATCATGTTGCACCTCCCTGTACTGCATCATCATGTTGTACCTCACTATGCCCATCATGCTTATGCTACACGTCATCACTATGCCCATCATGCTGCAACATTTATCATCATAATGCTGCATCCTACTAGCTGCACTCATGCTGCTGTAACATAATGTTGTTGCATCCATCACATCATGTTGCACCACTTTGGGTATTCAACACTCCATGTTAATCCAACATGTGGATCCCACAGGCTGTTCCGAATTTGATCCATCTAATTAATATCCTTGACCCAACGCACCTCTAACACTACTTCAAATCTGCTTGTCACTTTGTTGTTCTTGACTGTTCTAGTTAGGGCACTTCAGCATACTATTGTAGCCCTAAACTCCTCTCAACAATCCTCGAACAACACTTCAAAACTGCAGACTAGGAAAGGAGAGATGCTCCTCCTCCACACTGAAGGTAAGGGCTCAAGACAACCCTCGAATCTGCCCACGCTAGATTTGTTGTAGTGGTATGGCATGTGGCCTATCACACTACACTATTGTTGCTCACGACACGCTCCAACAATGGTACAACCCGTACATTATCCTTTAAACAAGCTAGCATTCAGCTCCTAAGGCCTCGACCTAGCACAATAAGCATCATGGCTTCCTACAGCAAACTTTGGACCTTGTTCAACCCTTGAAACAATCCTCCACCTTGACTGCGTTTAGGGTTGTGTTTATGTCTCCACCTTGACTGTGTTTAGGGAAGCTTCAACATGACCACGCCCTAGATCCATGACAACATAGAGTGCAACTTCAACGTGATTGCGTCTTAGGCAGCTTCAACGTGTCTGCGTCTTAGGCAGCTTCATCATGACAACGTCCTAGATCTAGGGCATGTCTTCTCCATGTTATTGCATCCTAGATCTAGGGCACATAGAGCTAGGGCATCATCTTCTAGAAGCTGCGTAGATCCTTCTTCCCCATGGCAGCATCTAGGGCAACTCTTTTTAGGGCAGCGTATCTCTTAGGATCTCTCCTCCCACCAAAACCCAAAAACAAGTGGAGAGGAAGAGATCAAAAGAAGAGTGTGTGTAAATGACTAGAAAGCCACCTCTTTTTATACTAAAACGTTGAGCACATGTTGGGGCAATTTGGTTGCTGGCCGACCTTGACGAATTGTCCGATAACACAAATAAATTCATATCTCTATGAATACATGTCGGAATTGGATAATCTTTAGATCAATCCTACACCTCTCGACGAGAGGAATCCAAGAAAAATATTATCTGCCATAAATAAGATGACCCACATGGAGTTTGACCCTAGTTGCCAATTTTAACACTCCCTCTCAACTAGGGAGAATTCCATCTGCTAATCGATCTGCCAGACTATACTATCTCTGCCATCAGTTTCTTGTACTACTATGCTCTACTGAACTATGAAGAAGAAGAACAAACGATCGAGAATGTAACATACCATCCTCTACTAACCCGAAGTCAGTTCCATATAACAAAGTGTCTCATACCTCTCATACTGATCCGAAGTCAATCCCAATGAAGAGAGTGTATCATACAACTCTTACTGATCCGAAATCAGTTACAAATAAAGAGTGTATCATACCACTCTTACTGATCCGAAATTAGTTCCAAATAAAGAGAGTGTATCATACCACTCTTGCTGATCCGAAATCAGTTCCAAAATAGAGTGAGTTATATCACTCTTACTGACCTCAAGTCAGTTCCAATTGATCCCAGATCAATATCATCATAGCATAGGGAGTACGGTAGTAACAGGATGCATCCATTAATACTACTACAGTCCCTATCCTCATTTCCATACTCATTGGCCAGATGAAGGTACTTCCCATGAGTCCCAGACTACATGGGTAGGATGTCTCAGTATGAGAAGGATGAACCACTCATCCTACCTACATGTTGTTAGGGGTATTCCAGGGGAAGGTTGAACCACTCACCCTATACACAACAAATCACTAGGGCAAGGTCGAACCACTCACCCTATGACTGTGTCTCAGCAGGGGAATGATGAATCACTCATCCTGCCTACATAGCAGAGCATTAGGGGAAGGTTGAACCACTCACCCTATGGTTGCTCATTGCTCCAAGATGTACCCCCAAGCCCTTAGAGCTCCCATAGCTCAATGGCCATATCATACAAGACCCTTAGGAGAGAGTCTCTCCATGACTCCTAATCATTCTCGAAAAGTCACAAATTTGACCTTTCCCAGGGGCTTCGATAGAATGTTGATGACCTGCACATCAATCCCAATGCGATGGAGCCTTCTTGCTCATCGATGTACCATATCCCAAATAAAGTGGTACCTGATGTCTATATGCTTGGAGTGATCATAGAATATAGGATTCCTCAACAATCGAATCCCCCTTTGGTTGTCACAAAAGATCACGATGATATCTAACATATGTCCAAACAACTCACTGAAGAGCTTCCACAACTAGGCAGCTTCACACAAGGTCATACTCGTAGCTATGTATTCGGTCTCAGCGGTGCTCAAAGCAACTGACTTCTGCTTCCTACTCATCCAGGGTATCATAGCAGAACCCAAAGAGAACCAACACCTAGAAGTGCTCTTGTGATCCTCCACACTACCTGCCTAGTCAACATCAAATAATCATGCAGCTTCACATTTCCGGCAGTGTATCTCAATCCATGAGAGATTGTGCCTCGAAGATATCTCAGAAAATTCTTGGCACCGATCTAGTGAGGCTCAACCATATATGAGCTCAACATGCTAACTGCAAAACATATATCCAGACGGGAGTTCACCAAGAACATCAATGCTAGAATGAGTTTATGAAACTCAGAGGCATTTCCCAAATCAGGTTCGGCATCACTACCACGTAACTTTTAAAAGTTAAGCTCCATCGAGGTTGTCACAGGCTTGCAGTTTACCATTCCAAATCCGCAATCCAACTCCCTCTTACTTTTGCAAATGAGAGGGTCTGCACCTATAAGAAAGAGGTCGTCCTCATAAAGTGCCAGTGTTAGAGGTCTACCATCCACAACCTCCAAGCAATGGCTTGGATCGGCTTCACTCCTAGTGAATCTCAGCTTCATCCGACAGCTATCAATCCTCTCATATCAAGCCTGGGGTGTTTGCTCTAAGACATAGAGAGCTTTCTTCCACCTGCATACTTGAGATTCTCAATTATGAATTTAAAACCCCTCAGGTTGTTCCACATCTGAGGTCTTGCTACATAAGGGGAATGGTCCCCTTGTAAGTTTTGATTGGGTACATCTCAGACATGTACCTTCATGCTCTTCTTGAATTCAGACATCCCTATCACCATCTGACTCACATTGGGTAGGGCCCCATAATAAGCAAACCTTCGGTGTTATAGAAGAGGTGTCAACTGACATGGTCCCCAATGGACTTCTTGCAACTTGATACAAATTACCAACCCTGAACCCAAGAATTAAAGCATATTTGAAAATTCCATTTTCAAACATGTACCTTTCCATCGATGAATGCCACCTTGAAACCTTTGACTTCCATTGCTGAAATGGACACCAAGTTCTTCTTGAGATTAAGTACATAAAGGACTTCTTGCAAATGAATCATGTTGCCCTCATTCAATTGAGGGGTAACATTCCCTACACCCTTTTCGGGATAGGTGGCATTGACTCCAAGTATAATCCCCACGATTGTTTCCATCTCTACCAAATTAGAGAGAGCTTCCTTCTATCCGATGGAGTGCCTTGAAGCACTACAATCAATAAGCCAGATTCCCAAAGTGTCCGGAATAGAGGTAGTGGAGAGGGATGATATAAGATTGTTGGAAATACTGAGAGGGGGGTGAATTAGTGTTTCTTTTCAATTGTTATTTTACTAGTTAAAACATTTATATTCAGAACACAAGACGAACAATAAGAATAAATGCTTTTATTAATATAATCTTTGCAATAAAATAGATACAATGTATATGTGGTTCGAATCTGTTGCCAAGCACCAACTTGGACTTTTGTGAGGCTCCACCTTCCAGAGCACCAACTCTGTTTTGTCAGGCCACCAACCTTGGACTTAGGAGCACCAACTCCCAGGGCACCAATCCTTCCAGTTTTGAGGCACCAACCTAAAGGGCTCCAACCCTTTACAACTCTTCATACTGTCCACACAGAGTGCAAAAAATTATCTCATGATGATATCAAATAGCGATCATGATCTCCAATAATGTCTCCACACAACTTCAGTGTGTCTACAATTAACTGCACTAAGCTCTGCACAAGAATCAACTCTCAGTTTCAGGCCTCTGTTCTCATTGTCACTGTAAATGCTTCAGGCGTGACTGCTTCTCATTGTTTTAGCTATCTCTTACTTCCCAGCGAACAAATTCACATATGCTTCAATGTTGGTGCTGGTTACTGATTAACCTAGCACTGGTTTGAGCTTTGCAAAGGTGAATCCAATCAACATAGTTGCTTGTCCTTCGGCTTCCTCCTGTCCTGTTGGACCTTCGGTTTCCTCCTGTCCTACTGGACCTACCGCTTTTTCCTTTCTTCCAGTTTTCCAACTTTAACCACTTTTTTCTCTGTTATATAAGCCTGATACACTGACCTTTGGCTTCATCCTTGCTCGCTTGAGCTTCAGCTTCCTCAACGCTTGCTCAACCTTTTGGCTTCCCTCCTCTGGTCACTTTAGCTTCCTCTGCGCTTGCTCGTCCATCTACACTCGCTTGATTCTTCAGCTTCCTGGTCCATGGCTTCCTCTATCTATTTGAGTGTTCCAATACTCACAGTACACGTAAATTCAAAAGAGGGGCTGAATTACAAAGAAATGTCGCATATTAAACAATATTAGAGAGGCCCTTTTTTCTCTAATATTTATACAATAGACTCAATCCTTATTTACGAAGGATTTCATTAGAGAGGCTTGTACCAACAGGGAGGTCCCACATGCCACGTCAAAATCACAATCGCAATCGCAACTTTCAGGAGGTCTTTTATAAGTCATGTCTATAACTTTGCCGATGATTGATTACCGATTGCCCCTACTGGAGGCGATATGATTATAAACTGTTGTTAATAACTCCACTAGGTCCATAACTCCATCGCAATTGGCAGATTTAACATCCCTCAGAGACTAGTGACACAACGAATGCGATATTACATTAGGTTATATTTTATAAAGCTATCAGTTCTGTGTAGTATATCCCAATCGGCGTTTTGACATAGTTACAATTTTTCATGGCTTGCGATATGCAACGGATGTGATATAACAATAAACAAAAGTTAATATACCTGTCGAGTCAGCAGATTTAACATGTCATTCCTTTTTGAGCTTTTGCGATTCAATCGAATGCGATATTACTATTAAATCATGTTACAATGGTGTAGTCGAGTCCACAACAATATCACAATCGACGCTTTCAATGTGGCAAGGCTTTACAAGAGTCTTTCGATATGGCAGATGCGATAATATATTAAATCATGTTGCAATATGGTGATATAGAATTTAACCACATGAAATCCTTATATCCGTGCTATTTCTATTATAATGTTTATATAATAGAAATATACAATAATCATGCGTAACTTACCTTTTCCACCTTTTTACAGCCTTTGCACATTTTCCAATGTTTGCCTTTTTCGGATCAATCCTCCACTGTAGATCTTCTCTCTAGATCTAACGGTCCTGACTTAACCCGATCAACCCGAAACCGTTCATTGATCCTTGGCCGTCGATCAACCTGTGCTGGATCCAACAACCTGCATGAATTTCGGGTGAGCAATTTTCAAGGGAAATAAACAATCGAAAAAGTGGTTTTCTCTCTCCACTCGAGTGCTACGTGTCGCCCATTGAATGGAAATGGGCGCTCTCCTCTACATACCACTTATCGCCTAGCGTCCACCCGAAAACCACTTCCACTATTACAAACCCGCTTATAGTTGTTGAACGCGAATACACAGAGTAACGACTCCACTCCAATAGCTCTTTTTGCTCTTCTGTGGTCCGGTATGGCTCCACGCAGATACACAGAGTAACGACTCTCTGCTCCAATAGCTTTTTTCGCTTTTCTCTAGTCTGATATGGTTCCTCTGTTAACTGCTCTTCCGCTGGCTTCTCCTCCTGATGCATGTTCCTCTTTGTTCCTTCTCTTTTGATGACTTCTTCCTCTTTGCGGGACTTCTTGGGCATATAATGCATGTAATACTCCTGATATGGCTCCTCTTTCTCCAATAGGTCTTCCTTTGGCTTTGCAATGTCTTTCAATGAACTTCTCTGATACCTTCATACCTTCATGGCTTCTGATATCCTTTCGGATATGCCTCTCTTACTATGATATTCTACAATACTCCTCTGATGTGTTAACTCTAATACTCTGCAATACTCTTGAGCATAAGCGATAGCTTTGATATGCCTTCTTTGTTAACTCTTCCGTTAACAGACTCTTACTTATGGCTTGGCTTTCCTGATGGCCTTGCTCCTTGGCTTCTTGCTCCTGTTTCTTCATGGATATACTCTGCTTCTCCTTGGCTTCATATCATCATTTAGTGATCTGAAAATGGGGCTCTTAGGCTTCTTGTCTAACTTACAAGAACCTCTCCCACACTCAAAGCTTTAAATTTTCCCAAGTCTTATTGATTAACCACTGTGGAATTAAGGAATGCTTGAAAATATAGGTGTATGCTTATATTTATTTTTAACTTTTCATGTGTTGTAAATTAATGTGTTCAAACTGATATATAAATGCATATAACGGTGAATAATGCAGTAGTAAACACACACACTTCAGATAGCAATTTAATTAGGAGTTCACCCACAACTCTTGGGCTACATCTCCATGAGCTCTACTCAATTCAACTAGGCTCTCTGGGATTATGGTATGTCTTTTTTACAAGCTCTTGGCTTAACTCTTGCTGTATTACACAGAAACAGCAAGTTCAGACACCATGTTATCCCCTGGCTCTTGAAGCTCTCGACTTTTTAGCTCTAGGCTCTGGCTCTAGCTTTTCGGCTCTGGCTCTGGCTCTGGCTTTGGCTTCTTGGCCCTCTGCAACCTTCAGCTCTCTGTCTTTTCACTTGAACTTCGAGTGACCCCAAAGGCTCCCTCAGCTGCTCTGCGCAGTAGCTCTTCGGCTCCGTCTACTTTCTCGGCTCTCTGCTACCACTTTCAGCATTCAACTTGCTCTCCATTGAGCTCTCTGCCTCCTTTGAGGTGAGCTTCCGAATTTTTGGCTACTTGGTTCTTGGCATGTTGTCCAGCGTTCCACACTCTCGTGGCTCTCTGCAGCTCAAACTCACGGACTCTCTGTCCCTTCTTTATCTTGAGGAAACATCCCTTTCGCAATCACCCCAACCTTTGGTGACTCTATGTCTCTGTCAGCTCTGCGGCTGTGGGATGTTACAGCATGAGCTCTCTGGGTCTGCTGTGAGCTCCCTGAAAGGAAAACTTGCTTCTCCACTTGGATCTCTGGCCTTTTGAGAAATTCTCTAACTCTGCGGCTTCCACAACCATTTCTTTGTCCCTTCGATCATGAGGAATCATTCTTTGCCTGGCTCTGCCTCTTCGCGCTTCAAAATGCATACCTGTTGTAGAAACACCCGCCTATAGCGTGGCGCATGGAATGATGGTTGTTCTCTCATGGAAAATGAATCGGCGGCCTCCTTTCAAGCGAAAATCCATGAAACACTGTGTTTCGGGCTTGAAATAGAAATACATAGGAAAAGCACTATAGGGCATGAAATCTAGACGTGAAAGTCCATTAAATCACCCCTAAAATCCCTATTGGGTCGACCTTCCATCGCATATTGCAATCGCTTCGGTGGGATGGCCAATGGCCAAAAATCCATTAAACAGGAAATACAAAGGAAAATCCGAATTTTCAGATTTGAAATTTTATGAAATTGGGCTTTTAAACCCCATTGGGTCCGGTCCTTATCACAATCGCAAGTCGCAACGTCCAGGGGCTTCCCCTTTGGTATTGCCGACGTCGACCCACTGATATTGGCAATTGCAGTCACAAGTGGCACAACCTGGGGGTCCTTCCCTTTTGGGATCGCTGACAGCAATCCGTCGATATCGGCAATCGTAGTCGCACTATTGCATTGACCCAGGGCCTTTGCCTTATGGGTGCATATGCCTACCTCCGACCCGATTTGCCGATCCAATCATCAAAAATCGCTGATCGGGGGTCCCTTCCGCCCGACCTTAAGTCAACTTCTTTGCCTTATGCGATGTGATTTCCTCAAATAGCCTTTTAAGCCATTTTAATGGAATTTGTCCATTTTTCAAAGGATAAAGGGAAACTTGTTCCTACGATAACTTCTTCATCTGAAGTCCGTTTTCACCCATTCAAGTCGCAACAGATTCAAAACAAGATGATCTTTGCAATGGGGCTATTTCCGAGAGAATCCTGCGACTTTTATTTTTCTCTGATTTACAAAGGATTTGTGCCATTTGACATCTTTTGCCTCTTGTATGAAGTCTTTTAAACTTAGGGGTTTATCCAGGATCCATTTTTGGATCATGCCCTTCCACTAAAAGAACTTTTGGTTTTCAAAAGATTGATATACTAATCTGAACAGTAAATGAGAGTGACTCACCCTCTTCTTTCAACCTCCCTACACTTGCCTTTGCATAGTGCCTTTGAACCAAAGTTTCTGACCACTTCCCTTCTTGGATGGGCTGGTCTTCCTAGGAAGAACTGTCTTCCTCCTTGCCTTCCTGCAGAACTTCTGCTAAAATGGTCATAGAATGTGGTTTGAACTTATTTGTCTTGATCATTGATCCAAGGTTGCTCAAACAAATGTGAAGTTCATCCGCTTTACAAAACTTTCATTTGTATCTATTAGACAAGTTGTCAACAACAACTGAAATACAGACAACAGCTGGATGGCCTAAACTCCTACTTCAACAAAAGAAACAAATTTCACAGCTTGTGAACACCTCCATATCTTCATCTGCATATAAATGATGGACTAGATAACAAGCTCACAAAACATGCCTTCAAACAAATGACCCTTCAAGTCAAGCATGTAAAAAAAGACCATTAGGACTCTTTTTCAAAAGATGAAACACTTCATCATTATCTCCATTTGGAGACCAAGTTAACTTCTTCCAAGTCAACATGGCATCACATGCATGTCAAAGCAATCAACCCTGCAAGTTAATTATACATACATGTTCAAAAACAAGGAAATCATCAACATCCCTGTGTTCATGCACATCATTCTTATGCATGCATTTCATCCCTCAGCTTTTGCTTAAGCACACTGTACTTTCGAAGCTGAAATGAAATATAAGGTTTCATCCTTCAACTTTTGTTTAAGTACACTTTACTTTTGAAACTAAAATGAATATAATGTTGCAGCAATAAAGTGAGTCTGTCTACTCAACTTTCCCATTCTGCAACTTGCATTCCATTAGCAAAGAAATGCAATAAATCAAAAGACAAGCATCCTTTTGCAACAAACCTCTTGTGCTTCAATGATTGCCTTGAGGTCCTTCGGGGTAAGGAGAATGCATTCAACCCTTCTTCCTTCTTGTCCTCTCTTGGACTTAGCTATCCATAGCTTTCCCCTTCACCTTTGCAAACTCAAACAACAGTGAGTTTACAAACAAGCATACATTAATCAAACAATTAGCCCTTAACTGCCTAACACCCTTCAGACAAGCAATCTCTACTCTGTCAATCAAGCATCCTGATATAACCTTCTTAAAGGTGTGGTTAATCAATCTTAAGCTCCGATACCACCTGATTTGAAAATGGGGCTCTTAGACTTCTTGTCTAACTTACAAAACCTCTCCCACACTCAAAGCTTTAAATTTCCCCCTATCTTACTAATTAACCAATGCGGAATTAAGGAATGCTTGAAAATATAGGTGTATGCTTATATCTATTTTTAACTGTTAATGTGTTGTAAATTAATGTGTTGAAACTGATATGTAAATGCATATAATGGTGAATAACGCAGTAGTAAAAACAAACACATCAAACAACGATTTAATTAGGAGTTCACCCACAACTCTTGGGCTACATCTCCGTGAGCTCTAGTCAATTCAACTAGGCTCTCTGGGATTATGGCATAAGTCTTTTTTACAAGCTCTTGGCTTAACTCCTGCTATTTTACACAGAAACAGCAGGTTCAGACACCATGTTATCCCCTGGCTCTTGAAGCTCTTGGCTTTCTGGCTCTCGGCTCTCGCTCTTGCTCTTTGGCTTTGGCTCTAGCTCTTGGCTTTGGCTTTTGCTCTTTGGCTCTGGCTTTAGCTCTAGCTCTTTGACTCTGGGTTCTTGGCCCTTTGCAACCTTCAACTCTTTGGCTTTTCACTTGAACTTCAAGTGACCCCAAAGGCTCCCTCAACTGCTCTGCGCAATAGCTCTTCAACTCTATCTGCTCTCTCGGCTCTCTGCTACCACTTTCAACATTCAACTTGCTCTCCATTGAGCTCTCTGCCTCCTTTGAGGTGAGCTTCTGGCTTTTTTGCTACTCGGCTCTTGGCATGGTGTCTAGCCTTCCATGCTCTCGTGGCTCTCTACAGCTTAAACTCACGGGCTCTCTGTCCCTTCCTCATCTTGAGGAAACATCCCTTTCACAATCGCCCCAACCTCTGGTGGCTCTATGCCTCTGTGAGCTCTACGGCTGTGGGATGTTACAGCATGAGCTCTCCGACTCTGTTATGAACTCCCTGAAAGGAAAACTTGCTTCTCCGCTTGGATCTCTGGCCATTTGAGGAATCCTCTGACTCTGCGGCTTCCACAACCGTTCCTTTATCCCTTTGATCATGAGGAATCGTTCTTTTCCCGACTCCGCCTCTTCGCGCTTCAAAACACATCCCTATTGCAAAAATGTCTTCCTGCAGCATGGCATAGGGAATGATGGTTGTTCTCTCATGGAAAATGAATCGACGGCCCCCTTTCAAGTGAAAATCCACTAAACACTATGTTTCGGGCTTGAAATGGAAATACACAGAAAAAGAACTATCGGCCGTGAAATCTAGACGTGAAAGTCCATTAAATCGCCCCTAAAATCCCTATCAGGTCCGCCTTCCATCGCATATTGCAATCGCTTTGACGGCATGGCCAATGGCAAAAAATCCATTAAACGGGAAATACAAAGGAAAATCCGAATTTCTGGATTTGAAATTTTATGAAATCAGGTTTTAAACCCCATCGGGTCTGGTCCTGATCGCAATCGCAAGTCACAATGTCTCGGGGGATTTCCCTTTGGTTTCGTCGACGCGGATCCACTGATATCAGCGATCGCAGGCGTAAGTCACACGGCCTAGGTGTCCTTCCCTTTTGGGATCACTGACAACGATCCACCGATATCGATGATCACAGTCACACTATTGCATCGGCCCGGGCCTTTGCCTTATGGGTGCATATGCCTTCCTCTGATCCGATCTGTTGATCCGATCATCGAAGATCGTTGATCAGGAGTGCCTTCCGCCCGACCTTAAGTCCTCCTCTTTGCCTTATGCGATGCGATTTCCTCAAATAGCCTTTTAGGCCATTTTTAGTGGAATTTGCCCCTTTTTCAAAGGATAAAGGGAAACTTCTTCCTGCGATAACTTCTTCGTTTGAAGTCCGTTTTCGCCCATTCAAGTTGCAGCAGATTCAGAACGAGACGATCTCTACAATGGGGCTATTTCTGAGAGCAGCCTGTGACTTTCATTGTCCTCTAATTTACAAAGGATTTGTGCCATTTGACATCTTTTACCTCTTCTATGAAGTCTTTTAGACTTAGAGGTTTATCCAGGATCCATTTTTGGATCATTTAGTATCCTAAAATATTACCATATTGACATACTCCTGTTGCTTCATGGATTTGCTCTACTTGGCTTCACATCATTGTTTATTGTCCAGAATATTGCCATATTGACATCAATGACAACCTAGATTAACAATATCCCCCTTTGTTATTGATGACAATATTATTCTTCTCTCTTCCTTTGACATCAATGGAGAAGGAGTGCACAGGGACTCCCCCTATCAAACTGCTTCTATTCTTTATGAATAATAGATCTTCATGAGTATGTTACTCCCCCTGTAATAGTGCTCTTCTTTTTACTCAAGATAGAGGGATTGATGCTTTATCATCAATTAGCACATTATCCCCTCTTCATGTCTCAGAACTACTTTATCATGGCTTCAACAATGCTTAAGGATGCTCCACTTCAATGGTTTCAAACAAATTGCAAATAGACACACCAAATGATCAAGTCCAGGTTTTTATGCTTCAATCCATATTATGTTGTCTACACAGTCAGAATTAAGAGGCCTTCATAGTTCGAATCAAGAGAAAATTCCAGTGAAATTGTCTTTCTTCATATCGAAGTTCCTTTGTATCTCTATGCTTCTTCTTAAGTTACTGAGCTATATTCCACTTCACAACATTCTCCTTTCTATAGTCTTTTGATGAGCCATCTTTTCCTTGTGTTCTTGAAAAAAAAGATCTCTGCAAGTTATCTCCACAAGTAGATTTTGATATCCAATCTATGACTGTCTTTTAAATTCTTTTTATTGATTGGCATCTTTTTGCAATGCTTCAGTTTTGTTAGATGCTGCCAACTGCTCTTGCTTCATGCTTCATTCCCAAATGTATCTGTTTATTTGAAGGTTGCCTCTACTTGTGTCCATAATTTACCTATTCTCACATCAAATCCCTAAGTCAAAACATTTAACATCTGTAATATCAACACCATAGTTATTTTCCCTATTTCTCTAGTATTAGATGACCTTCTCTGTTGCTCCAATTACTACTTAGTGATCAAGTGGAAAACATCTTCAACAACAGTTCAAAGAATAGTTAAGAGATCAATTCTTCAATGGAGTGCTCCTGAGAGATGATCTTTATCAAAGAATGATTGTTAATATAGTTCAATAAGGATTTCATAAGGACCCTTTCACGAATAGCTTCTGCAATAATGATCAAGAATCACAGGCTCCCCCTAAATGTATTCATCATCTCTTTTCACAGTCTTCCCAATAAATGCTTAGATTGTCAAAAATCAGGGCAATAACATGTGTTGTTGGTTGGAGAGTTCAAGGGACTTCCAAATTGTATTTTCTTCCTTCTCCGTGCTTGTGTAACTTTCTTCTTTTGCATGGTTTTAGCTTGTGTAAGAGCCCAAGTTAAGTTACAATCACGTGCCATATGACCAATGTCATGACACTTGAAGCATTCTACATTGTTCATGAATAAGAATTCATGATTTCTTCTTGCAAAATTGTTCCTTGGAGATTGTTGGGGACCATAATATCTATCTTTATGATATGGTTGGGGACCATAACATCTATCTTTATGATATGCTTTACAATCTCTTTACAATCTTTTTCCATGTGACCAAAGTTTCTTCAAGAATAACAATAACCAAGAAATAAACTTTGGTAATTGGGAGATGAAGATTTCCTTAATGTACTTCTGAAGTCTTTCTGTCTTGAGATCTTTTGATGATAACGATTGCTTCTCGCATCCTCGACATTATCGACATTTCTTCTTGGAGTAGGATCTCTTCCATTGTTGTCTTAATTTTTCTCCTTGCCTTTGTTGGAACTGGGAGAATCACTATTTATTTCTGGCTTCTTCACATCCCTTTTGTTTGAAGCATTATCATTCTTGTTTGAGGATTCACTTGCATACCTAAGACTTGATTTATCAAATGGGCATCTTTGATGGCTGAGCATGTCATCCAAGGCTTGAGAGCTCTCAAGGTTTTGTTCATCCCTTCAACCTTTTTCCTGAGGAAGACAATCTCTTCTTCCAATCTTTCACACTCATTATTCTTCTTAGCAAGTTGTTTCTTAGTTTCTTCCTTCATATGCAGCTTCATTTGCTTCTATTTTAAGGGAGATGATATTTGACTTCATTTTCCTTTGCTACATTGCTCTCCATTTCTTCCTTGATCCTTGTAGCTTTACATGTTTCGGCCTTGAGAAGTTTGATGTTAGATTTTAATTTGAAAATTTCTTCATCCATTGCTTTTAGTTGACATATCATGGTGTTTTTCTCCTTTTCTGCTTCATCAATTTGTTCTTCTATGATTTCCAATGCTTCCCTTGTCTTCTTAGCTCCTTGTGCTAACTTTCTTGCTTCTTGTAGTTGAGATTTGAGAGAGGAGACCTCTACCTTGTACTGACCAATCCCTTCTTCAAGTTTGTTCAAGCTATTGTGCCTTTGTTCAAGTTGACTTGACAAGGTATCTTCCCGTTTCTTTGCTTTATCCAATTGATTTGTCATGAATATGACTTCTTCATGATGCTTTCTTTTGCTTTGATGAAATTCCTTCTTAAGCTTAACAAGCTCTTCATCCCATTCTTGTATTTGAAGCTGGACAAGGTCAACTTTCTTCCTTGTTTGGTCTTGGTCACCAGTTAGTGCTTTCTTCTTAAGTTCCTTGTTTTCCTTTTTCAAATTGATAATCTCTTCCATGGCAGCTGTAAGTTGAGTGAGGAGATCTTCTACAAAATATTTTTCATTCTCTTCATCTTCTAAGTCTTCCTTAGCCTTGATGTCATCATTCTCATTTTCAAATTTTATGATGGGTTCTGGATTTCCTTCTTGGTTTCCATCATCTTCTTGACTGATGGTCGTGGTCAATGCTCTTTTTGAGTGAAAGTCGTGAAGTTTGTCCCATATACCTTTTGTTGACGAACATTTTCCTAAATTGTTCTTTATAGAATCAGGTAGCCCATTCAAGATTGTCTTCATTGCTTTTGCATTGTACTCCTTGGATTCTCCATCCATCATGCTATCAACAATTACTGATTTCCAGATTTCAATGCCTTGAGTCTTTAAAAATTTCCTCATTCTTGCTTCCCATATATTAAAGTTCCCATGAACCATGGAGCCTTCTCAAATTGATTGTCTTCAATTTCAGTGGTAGAGGGAGACACATCCTTAAGAGGATTGGATACTTTCTTCATTGACTTCGCCATTTGTGTTCTAAAGATCAACTTTCAAGCTGTTAGGGTTTGAAAGAAGGCACTGGCTCTGATACCAATTATTGGAAATATTGAGAGGGGGGTTGAATCAATATTTCTTTTCAATTGTTATTTTACTAGTTAAAACATTAATATTCAGAACATAAGCTGAACAACAAGAATAAATGATTTTATTAATATAATCTTTGCAATAAAATAGATACAATTTATATGTGGCTCCAATCTGTTGCCAAGTACCAACTTGGACTTTTGTGGGGCTCTAACCTCTAGAGCACTAACTCTGTTTTGTCAAGGCACCAACCTTGGACTTAGGAGCACCAACTCCTAGGACACCAATCTTTCCAGTTCTAAGGCACCAACCTCAAGGGCTCCAACCCTCTGCCAGTTTACAGCTTCACTGTAGTCTCCATGCTACAAGATCAATGACAACCAATCTTCATATGAAGGAGTCTTTACAACTCTTCATATTGTCCACACAGAGTCTGCAAAAAGTTATCTCATGATGATAACAAATAGCCATCATGATCTCCAATAATGTCTCCACACAAATTCAATGTGTCTACAATTAATTACACTAAGCTCTGCACAAGAATCAACTCTCAGTTTTAGGCCTCTGTTCTCACTGTCACTGTAAATGCTTCAGGCGTGACTGCTTCTCACTCTTCTAGCTATCTCTAACTTCCCAGAAAACAAATTCACGTATGCTTCAATGCTGGTGTTGGTTACTGATTAACCCAACACTAGTCTGAGCTTTTCAAAGGTGAATCCGATCGACAGAGTTGCTCGTCCTTCAGCTTCCTCCTATCCTTCTGGACCTTCGGCTTCCTCCTGTCCTGTTGGACCTTCGGCTTCCTCCTGTCTTGCTGGACCTATCGCTTCTTCCTTTCTTCCAGTTTGCCAACTTTAACCACTTTTTTTTTTTGTTATATAAGCGTGATATGCTGACCTTTGGCTTCCTCCTTGCTCGCTTGAGCTTTAGCTTCCTCAATACTCACTCGACCTTTTGGCTTCCCTCCTCTGGTCGCTTTAGCTTCCTCTACGCTCGCTTGTCCATCTACGCTCGCTTGATTCTTCGGCTTCTCGGTCCATGGCTTCCTCTGTCTATTCGAGTGTTCCAATACTCACAGGACACGTAAATTCATAAGAGAGGCTGAATTACAAAGAAATGTTGCATATTAAACAATATTAAAGAGGCCCTTTTTTCTTTAATATTTATACAATAGACTCAATCCTTATTTACGGAGGATTTCATTAGAGAGGCTTGTACCAACAGGGAGGTCCCACATGCCACATCACAATCACAATCACAATCACAACTTTCAGGAGGTCTTTTATAAGTCATGTCTATAACATCGTTGATGGTCTATTACCGATTGCCCCTATTGGATGTGATATGATTATAAACTGTTGTTAATAACTCTGTCGGGTCCATAGCTCCATCGCAATTGGTGGATTTAACATCCCTTAGAGACTAGCAACACAATGAATGCGATATTACATGAGGGTATATTTTATAGAGCTATCGGGTCCGCGTAGTATATCGCAATTGGCATTTTCACATAGTTACAATTCTTCACGGCTTGCGATATGCGATGGATGCAATATAACAATAAGAAGAAGTTAATATACCTGTCGGGTCCATATATATATATCGCAGTTGACAGATTTAACATGTCATTCCTTTTTGAGCTTTTGTGATTCAATCGGATAAGATATTACTATTAAATCATGTTACAATGGTGTAGTCGGGTCCACAACAATATCACAATCGACGCTTTCAATGTGGCAAGGCTTTACAAGAGCCTTGCGATATGGTAGATGCGATAATACATTAAATCATATTCCAATATGGTTATATAGAATTTAACCACATGAAATCCTTATATCCGTGCTATTTCTATTATAATGTTTATATAATAGAAATACACAATAATCATGCATAACTTACCTTTTCCGCTTTTTTACAACCTTTGCACATTTTCCGATGTTTGCCTTTTTCGGATCAATCCTCCACCGTAGATCTTCTCTCTAGATCTAACGGTCCTGACTTAACCCGATCAACCCAAAACCGTTCGTTGATCCTTGGCCATCGATCAACCCGTGCTGGATCCAACAACCTGCATGAATTTCGGGTGAGCAATTTTCAAGGGAAATAACCACCCGAAGAAAGTGGTTTTCTCTCTCCACCCGAGTGCTACGTGTCGCCCATTGAATGGAAATGGGCGCTCTCCTCTACATACCACTTATTGCCCAGCTCCACCCGAAAACCACTGCCACTATTACAAACCCGCTTATAGTTGTTGAACGCGGATACACAAAGTAACGACTCTTCGCTCCAGTAGCTCTTTCTGCTCTTCTCTGGTCCGGTATGGCTCCACGTAGATACACAGAGTAATGACTCCCCGCTCCAATAGCTCTTTCTGCTCTTCTATGGTCTGATATGGTTCCTCTGTTAACTGCACTTCTGCTAGTTTCTCCTCTTGATGTGTGTTCCTCTTTGTTCCTTCTCTTTTGATGACTTCTTCCTCTTTGCGGGACTTCTTGGCCATATAATACATGCGATACTCCCGATATGGCTCCTCTTGCTCCAATAGGTCTTCCTTTGGCTTTGCAATGTCTTTCAATGAACTTCTTTGATACCTTCTTACCTTGATGGCTTCTGATTTCTTTTTGGATATGCCTCTCTTGCTTTGATATTCTGCAATACTCCTATGATGTGTTAACTCCTCTGATACTCTGCAATACTCTTAAGCATAAGCAATAGCTTTGATATGCCTCCTTTGTTAACTCCTCCGTTAACATACTCTTACACATGGCTTGGCTTTCCTGATGGCCTATTTCCTTGGCTTCTTGCTCATGTTTCTTCATGGATCTACTCTGCTTCTCCTTGGCTTCATATCATCATTTAGTATCCTAGAATATTGCCATATTGACATACTCCTGTTGCTTCATGGATATGCTCTACTTGGCTTCACATCATTGTTTATTGTCTAGAATATTTCGATATTGAAATCAATGACAACCTAGATTAACAAAGATAATAATACTTTTGCTTATCAGAAACAATATTTGATTCTTCATACCTGGAGTTCCTTGCTTTCTTTGAAGAGTCGACCATTTCTTTGATGATCTACATTACTTGTCATTCCTCTGATCATTGAAGATGTCCCTAGAATGATTGTTATCATCATCAAGTGATGTGTGCCTACCATTCGGACACTTCCTCATATAATGGCCAAACTTATTGCAAGAAAGGCATCTGCCTTTCCTTCCACCTTTAGATCTGGACTTCCCATTGAAGTGATATTTAGGTAGGCCATCAAATGCTTCTGCTGTGCCATTTGGATAATATTCTCTGCTTCAGTTTCACCCTTGGTGAATTTGAAGAGGGATGTGGAAACCATTGAGCCTTTTTGTCCTTTCCAACTGTCTTCTGTGATTGCTCTTTCACTCTTGCTTTGGGCTTTGTCTTCGCCTCACCTTTGTTACCATGTTAATTTTAGGTATGTTCTATGCTTAGAGCAAATTTACTTCAATTTTCCATATTAGCTCAATATCAATTCCAGATTAGCAATCACATTTAGCATGATAGTAAAATGTAGATAGAACATAAACATAAATCACAGAAGACAAGCCAAAACAAGAGGACACAAGATGTGGCGTTATCCAAGGACAAACCCCAATGTGGGGAAACCCTTGATCAATTATTCTTATATGTTCTTCAATAGTTCAGTAGAGAGAGAGATAGTACATATACATCAAAAGTCAACCTTTTGACTTATCTAAATAAGTGCAGAGATCTTATCTAAGAAGATGGCATATGAGGTAGCTGATCTGAGCTAAGGTGAAGACATACAACATCCACTGATCCAAGGTGACTCCATCACCATGCTGCACCCAATCATCATGCTGGACCTCATTCCTACGCTGCACAAACCATACTATTGCACCTTATCATCATGTTGCACCTCCTTGTACTGCATCATCATGTTGTACCTCACTGTGCCCATCATGCTTATGCTACACTTCATCACTATGCCCATCATGTTGTAGCATTTATCATCATATTGTTGCATCCTATTAGTTGCACTCATGCTGTCGCAATATAATGTTGTTGCATCCATCACATCATGATGCACCCCTTTGGGGTATTCAACACTCCATGTTAACCCAACACGTGGTTGTTGATTTGGGGTAGCATCGGATGTGCTCTAGCCTTGAAAATTGGTGGAGAGACTAAAGCACATGAGATCTCCACGACCCATAAATGGTTTGGGTAGAATCTAACCAGTTTGGGAGATATTAAAATAATTGATATTTTTAATGGAGTCCCTAAGTCTAAACTTAGAGAAAATAAAATATTAATGTAAATTAATATGAGTTAGAATGGTCCAAAAGTCATGGATCAAGCCAAATCTAATCTTAGCCATTGATTAGGGATTTAATCTCGGTCGCTGAATTGTCAACGAGAAAAAGTATAAGAAGATGCTTGAGGGTCAGTTGGAGAACACATTGAGTTGATCAAGAATTCAATTTTTTGGGGCAGAGCTTGCTAAGGAAATTGAAGGAGTGATCAAAGTCGCAGTTGAGGGGCAGTGAATACAGTAGGAGAGAGGCAGAGAGAGTATTGGGAGCATCAGCACAGAAGGCAAGAGAGGTTTGATGCAGAGCTAGCTAGAGGCCAAGCAGAGCTAGCCAGGAGTTGCGCAGAGCCTGAGGAGGGCCATCATGGAAGATGCAGAGGCTCCAGAGGTTGACGCAGAGCCTCGAGAGGCTGACGCTAGGTTGGCGCTAGGCCAGAGAGGTTGGCACAGACCCTAGAGGTTGATGCTGGAAGATTTTGTGGGGCAGATTGGGGTTGATATCTGTCTTCGACTGAGAGGTACTACTGCCGAGGGCATTCTCTGTTGGGTGAGACATTTCTGGCACCTAGATTGTATCTTGAAATAGCTTAATAATAAAGCCCTCTGAATAGCTGCAGCAGTTTTCCCGCATTAGGTTTTTTCGGGGACATTAGTCCAAAAGTAACATTCATTTGTGTTCTTGTTTCTTTCAGTTGATGATCTGTGTGTGTTGATATTGTACTTGTATTTATTTTAAGTATTTACATGGTAAATAACTTGTTAAGTAAATGAACAAGTAGGCAGAAATAAATCATATAGTACAAGAAAAATTTATGATGGATAAACTTAGAAATTCCAATAGTGGTTCTCATAGGTTGTTCCGAATCTGATCCCTCTGGTCAATATCCTTGACCCAACGCACCTCTAACACTACTTCAAATCTGCTTGTCACTTTGTTGTTCCTGACTGTTTTGGTTAGGGCACTTGAGCATACTGCTGCAGCCCTAAACTCCTCTCAATAGTCCTCGAACAACCCTTCAAAATTGCAGACTAAGCAAGGAGAGATGCTTCTCCTCTACGCTGAAGGTAAGGGCTCAAGATAGCCCTCAAATCTGCCCACACTAGATTTGTTGTAGTGGTATGGCATATGACCTATCACACAACACTACTACTGCTCACAACACCCTCCAACAATGGCACAACCCATCCGTTAACCTTTAAACAAGCTAGCGTTCAGCTCCTAAGGCCTCGGCTTAGCACAACAAGCATCACGACTTCCTACAATAGACTTTGGACCTTGTTCAACCCTTGAAACAATCCTCCACCTTGATTGCATTTAGCGTTGCGTTTATATCTCCACCTTGACTGTGTTTAGGGCTGCGTTTAGGTCTCCAACTTGACTATATTTAGGGCAGCTTCAACATGATCATGTCCTCGATCCATGACAACGTAGAGGGCAACTTCAACATGACTGCGTCTTAGGCAACTTCAACATGACTGTGTCTTAGGCAGCTTCATCATGACAGTGTCCTAGATCTAGGGCATGCCTTCTCCACATGACTACATCCAACATGAATGCGTCCTAGATCTAGGGCACGTAGAGCTAGGGCATCATCTTCTAGCAGTTGGGTAAATCCTTCTTTCCCATGGCAACATCTAGGGCAACTCTTCATAGGACAACGTATCTCTTAGGATCTCTCCTCCCACCAAAACCCAAAGACAAGTGGAAAGAAAGAGATCACAAGAAGAGTGTGTCCAAATGACTAGCAAGCCACCTCTTTTTATACTAAAACGTTGAGCACATATGGGGGCAATTTGGTTGCTGGCCGACCTTGATGAATTGTCCCAAAACACAAATAAATTCATATCTCCATGAATACGTGTTAGAATCGAATGATCTTTAGACCAATCCTACACCTCTCGACGAGAGGAATCCAAGGAAAATATTAGTTGCCATAAATAAGATAACCCACATGGAATTTGGCCCTAGTTTCCAATTTTAACAATATATACATATATATGAGAGAAAAAAAAAACAAAAAATCGAAGACATTATACATTTATATTAAAAAACAATAGAAAAAATAAATCAAATATATATTTATATATAAAAAATGTAATTAAAAAAATAGATAGTTGTTAATCGCCATTTCTTTTGGCATATGCCCCTGCTCCAACCACTACACACACTGCCTAGTACACTATAATCACAATCATAATCCGATAGGCTATCACTGTCATTTTCCATATCTCCAACATACCATTGTTGTGTCGCCCATTGGACACAGTCTCATCACCGCTTTGTTGCCCGATAAACCAGTGCCGCCATCACTTTTCCACCCTCATTGCTATTGCTTCTAGAGCCACCACCATCCAGATCTGTTGTCGTGTTTTTTATCGAGCTAACTATACAAGGAAAATCGTATTGCACATTGTTGCTGCCAACATACAATAGCCACAGTTTGTCACCGTCGACACAAAATTAAATCGTATTGTAAAATCACTAATTGGTTAACAGACGTAGCCAACTTCTAATGGGGAAATAGAGGTTGACTGTTGCGGTCTCTACCTCGAAAGTGTGACCTAAATGAAAACACTGCAACATAAATAAATACATATATGTTTGAATGTAGTGCCACTAAAACCCTAACAATGTTCAATAGGTCTTATTCTTAAATGACTTGAGATGGTGACCAGTGCAAGTGGTGTCGTTTCTTATGCCAAGATGTATAGTGGTACCAATTTCATCTTAAACATTTTGATATATATATATTGAAAGTGGCTTATATAAATGTGTTTTTTTAATAGGAAATTAACAAACAAACAAAAAGATTCGAAAGTTGATCTTTATATATAAAGTAAGGAAAAGGGATATTGTAGAAGTTTTAAGGTAATCAAAATAACTCCAAAATAAGCAAAAGAGGAGGAGGATTAGTAAAGTTAAATATATTGTTAAATTACTATTATAAGAATTAAAAAGCGGTACTTGTAAAATCTTAAGGTCAAGCAAATTGAAGTCTATTTTGGAAATAAATGAAGCAAGATTTCCAAAAACTTCATATAGCTATGCTTCAGTGCTATTTAAAATTAAAGGGTCTATTCCAGGAAAAGATGTTACTATTGCTATCTCTCCTGTCGAAAACAAAAATTATATAAACTCAAAAATCGAAACCAATTTGTGGTTCTTGAATCAAATATAATTGAAAATTTAAAATTAGATTGTTTTGACAAAATACAATAGGGCATAACTAATTTACAATTAAATATTGGAGATTATACATTTATATTACAATTATCAATTCAATCCCTATGGAGCAATCAAAGTGACATTATTTTGGAGTCACTCAGGATGGAAACTCTAAGGTCTTTCATCCTAAATACAAAAAAAAAGTTTTTGACATTTTCATACAAAAAGAAAAAAAATAAAACTACAAGATGTTTCATTGAAGTCAAATTTAGTAACACCAAAAGACATACAAGATATTTCAAGAGTAATTTTTCAAGAAGGTTAAAAAGTACTACAAAATATGCAAAAAGAAGTTGATAAAATCACTGTTGATAGAAATGAAGTTTATTGACTTAAAGACCATATTGAAAAAGTACTAACACAGATGAAGAAGCTTAAGAAGGATAAGAAGTCATTGGAAAACAAGTTACAACACTTTATTGAAAAAGAAATCTTCAAATCTTCAAATGTAGAAATTCCAGTTGAAGAGAAATGAATGAATATCAATCCCATGAATATCACAACTCAAAAAGAAGAAAATCTAGTTGAAGAAAAAACACACTTAGATGTTGTAGTTCAAATTATGAAAATTCCAAGTGAAAATTTTGTCGAAGAGAAGTCAATATACAAGATCTAGTGTGCAACAAATGACAACATAGACAAGTACAAAGTGAGAGTTAAGAATAGAAGATTCTCCAAGGAAGAGGGAGAGGATCATAATAAGATGTTTTCTCTAGTTGAAAGGTACACTTTTGTTAAATCAATTCTTTGAAATTTTTACCAAGTGGATGCAGAGATCAAAGAATAAGTGCACATAAAGCTACCTCAGGGCTTTGAGGTACATGAGAAGAAGCCTTGTGATTGAATAAGGTTTTTTATCATCACAAACAGAGATGTTGGGTTTGGTTGATCTTATTTTATTTATCTCTAATAGATGCAGTGGAACTCATGTGTCAGAGGGAACCTATGTGTTGATTTGCGGTAGCATCAGATGTGCTCTAGCCATGAAAATTGGTGGTGAGGCTAAAGCATATGAGACCCCCAAGACCCAGAAAGAGTTTGGGTAGATTCTAACTATTTGGGAGATATTAAAATAATTAATATTTTTAATGGAGTTCCTAAGTCTAAACTTAGGAAAAATAAAATATTAATGGGTATTAATATAAAACTAGGTTAGAATGGTCCAAAAGTCATGGATCAAGCCAAATCTAATCTTAGTCGTTGATTAGAGATTTAATCTTGGCCGTTGATGGATCACCGAGAAAAGTATAAGAGGAGGCTTCAGTATTAGTTGGAGAACACATCAAAAGAGATCAAAAATTTGATTTTCTAGGGCTAGGTTCGCTGAGGAAATCAAGTGAGTGATCTGAGTTGCAGCCGAGGGGCAGTGAATACATAGCAGAGAGGCAAAGTTAGTACCAGGAGGATCAATGCAGAGCCAAGAGAGGTTGACGCAGAGCCAGCGAGAGGCTATGCAAAGGTAGCCAGGACCTATGCAGAACCAAAGAGGGCTAGCGTGTGAGACGCAGAGGCTCTAGGGGCTGATGCATAGGCTCTAGAAGCTGATGCAGAGCCTAGAGAGGTTGACGCAGGGCCAGAGAGGCTAACACGGGGCTTGGAGGTAGCGCTGGGAGAATTTTGTGGGACAGATTGAGAGCTAGAGAGTTGGATAGGGTGACGCAGTCCTTATCATAGTGATGTAGAGCAATAGAAATTGCATTGTTGTTGTGGGATCGTTCATCTAGTGATTTGGCCAAAATATTTGTCTTTGGCTAAGAGGTACTACTGTTGAGGGCATTCTCTGTTGGGTGAGCCATTTCTGGCACCTAGGTTGTATTTTGAAACTGCATAATAATAAAACCCTCTGAATAGCTGCACCATTTATCCCACATTGGGTTTTTCCGGGGACATTAGTCCAAAAAAGATGGTGTCACTTGTGTGTTTGTTTACTTTCAGTTGATGATCTATATGTCTTGATATTGTACTTGTATGTATTTTCAGTAGTTTTATGGTAAATTTACTTGTTAAGTAATTAAACAAGTAGGAAGAAATAAATCAGATAGTACAGGAATAATTTCTAATGGGTTAAACTTATAAATTCTAACATGGTATCAGAGCGTGGTTACAAATCACAAGATAACTGAAGGCATCAACCGAGTAGAGCAGTAGCAGCAAAAACAACTAACCCAAGTGACAGAAGTTGTTCCTAGCAGAAAGCAGCAAGAAAGGAGTGACGCAGAGGGTCTGCGTCATAAGTTTGATCCAAGGGGAGGATCAGTGCAGAGGCAAAGAGGAACATACCTGACCTACGCAGTGCCCGGTCCTCTTTCTCAGACAGTAAGGATTGACGCTATGGCCAGGAGGTGCATATTTTGCAGTTGTCAAGATTGCGCAGAGGCTAGAGGCTCAATCCTTCAAGTTGTTGAGGTATAGGAGGCTGCAGATAATTTGTGGAGCAAAGATGGTGGGGTACTGTGGTCAGAATAGTACCTATCATGGAAGACAAAGGAGGAGGGATTTCCAGAAAGGAAATCAAGACTCAGAGGGAGTCGAACCAAGGACTTCCAGGAGGGAAGTAAAGAGACTTAGAGGAGTCAGGAGAATAACAACAAGATGGCAGTGAATGGGCTGAGAGATCAGGGTACACTGGATGGAGCATCCAACGTCATGGTGTGGAAGGCCAAGATCTTGTCCATTCTAGACATATATCCCATCAAGGACTTCACCTTAAAAACAATAGTGATCCCAATTGAACCAGCTGAAAATGAGAAGTACGAGGAGGCAATGGCTAGGGCAAAGTGCATAATCCTTGACGGAGTCAAGGATCATGTGGTGCCGTAGATTTTCGAGAAGGACACAACAAATGAGATGTGGGATGCCCTGAAGAGATTGTACCATCATACTTCCGTGCAGAGGAATATGTTAGTTGAAAATTAGCTGCGGTCATACCAGATGCAGAAGGGAGAACAGATAGATGTCTTCCTCGGATGGATTGAAGGAGATCCGTGACCAGCTAACTTCCATAGGGGCCACATCGGATCAAGAGTTACTGGTGAGGACCGCATTGGATGTAGTCTCATAGGATTGGGAGGTATTTGTCCAGAGCATACTCGGCAAGTCAAGCCTTCCAAATTGGGAGGAACTATGGGCAGCTCTTCATAAAGAAGAGATTAGACAGGTGACCAAGGCGAGGAGTTATAGAAAAGGGGTCAAAATCAAGAAGGAGGAAGAAGAAGATGCAACTCTTGCATTTGCAGGAAAGTAGGAGAAGAGAAAGAAGAAGGAACTCTCCAAGGTCAAGTGCTTCCATTGTGAGGAACTGGGTCACTATGTGAACCAGTGTCCGAGGAAGAAGAGTAAGGGAGATCTTCTGACTCAAAAGCAACACCAGCAAAGGCAAAGAAGGAAGTCAAGGAGGATGACGATTGTGCCATGAGTGCTCATGTGCCACTTGAGAGAAGGTGCAGAGACATCGAGTTGTAGTCAGATAGACTACAAGCAATGAGGGGAAGGATCCTTGAGGTACCCAACCTCATGGGTTATACCTTGCTACGGGAGCCCCAAAGAGGAGTAGCAAGACTGGTAGATATCAGTAGAGATGAATGCGGATGAAGCGACAGAGAGTGCTACAGTGCAGCAGCCCTGGGATAGCACAAAGGCTAGCAGGATGCAACAGTGCGAGAAGCACAGGAGTATTGCACCAATGTAGGATGGCATAGAGAGGTGTGCAATGATGTGATATGCATGTAGTTGTTGCAACAACGCAGAGGTAAGTAGAGGGAGCACTTGTTAGCGGCAGAGGGAGCTTCAACATTGGGAGAGTCTCTAGCCTAACATGGATGTTAGAGTTGGGTAGGTCAGTTACTTCCTTCTTAGTAACTGGGTTGTAAGTGCAGTAGTTAGTAGTGGCAGTGCTATGGGCAGCACAATGTAGCGTGAGGAGAAGGGGATGCAGTGTAGACACAACAGTGGCAGTGGCAGGGCCATGTGCAGCAACATGGATACATAGGGAGCTATTGTACAGATGCTGTACTGGTAGTGGTAGGCCATGGGCAAGAGTACAGGATGGAACAATGCAGAAGATGTGGGCGGGGAGGCGTAGCATTAGCATAGGTACCAGTGCTAGATAATCAGAGTGATGCTTAGTGAGGAGTATTACTAGAGCACAATCCTCGCTAAGAGGAAGTGTTGATTTGGGGTAGCACCGGATGTGCTCTAGCCATGAAAATTGGTGGAGAGGCTAAATCACATGAGATCTCCAAGACCCAGAAAGGGTTTCGGCAGATTCTAATTGGTTTGGGAGATATTAAAATCATTAATATTTTTAATGGAGTTCCTAAGTCTAAACTTAGGAAAAATAAAATATAAACGGGTATTATTATAAAACTAGGTTAGAATGGTCCAAAATTCATGGATCAAGCCAAATATAATCTTAGTTGTTGATTAGAGATTTAATCTCGGCCATTGATGGACCAACAAGAAAATTATAAGAGGAGGCTTGAGGGTTAATTGGAGAACACATCAAGAGGGATCAAGAATTCGATTTTCTAAGGCTTGGTTTGCTGAGGAAATCGAATGAGTGATCTGAGTTGCAGCTGAGGGGAAATGAACACATAGTAGAGAGGCAAAGTTAGTACCAGGAGGATCCACACAGAGCCGGAAGAGGTTGACGCAGAGCTAGCTAGAGGCTACACAGAGGCAGCTAGTGGCCACACAGAGACAACTAGGAGTTGCGCAGAGCCAGAGAGGGCTAGCGTGTGAGATGCAGAGGGTCTGGGGGCTGACACAGAGGCTCCAAAAGCTGATGCAAAGCCCAAATAGGTTGATGTAGGGACAGAGAGGCTAACGCAAGGCCTAGAGGCAGTGCTGGGAGAATTTTGTGGGACAAATTGAGAGCTAGAGAGCTAGATAGGGTGACGAGGTCCGTATCAAAGTGACGCAAAGCAACAGAAACTGCATTGTTACTATGGGATCGTTCATCCTGTGATTTAGCTGGAATATCTGTCTACGACTGAGAGGTACTACTGCCGAGGGAATTCTTTGTTGGGTGAGCCATTTCTGGCACACATGTTGTATTCTAAAACTGCATAATAATAAAACCCTCTAAATAGCTGCATCGATTTTCCCGCATTGGGATTTTCTAGGGACATTATTCCAAAAACAACGGTGTCACTTGTGTCCCTATTTACTTTTAGTTTATGATCTATATGTGTTGATATTGTTCCTGTATTTTTTTTAGTATTTACATGGTAAATAACTTGTTAAGTAATTGAACAAGTAGGAAGAAATAAATCAGATAATACAGGAAGAATTTCGAATGGTTAAACTTAGAAATTCCAACAATATGTGGGAGCAGTTAGAGTGTTTTCTCTTAGCCTAATAGGGAGTTGACCTCTAAGCTTGAAATGATGGTCTATCAGGCTAAGTGAGCAACCCATAGGATATATTCTAGTGTGAGAGGAAGCACCTAGTCAGGGGGATAGGAAAAGCAGTTGTAAACCCCGTGATTTAGTGCCATTGGTGATTATAACCGTTATCTATACAACCTGTTACTTTTGATCCTGATCTGCACTTTCTTTTCCAGCTTAGGTTTTTGACGTATACCTTCTCCATGATGAAGTTGACGTCATAACCCTTGCCTTGAAGTTGCGACACAGAAAGTAAGTTCATCCCCAATCCTGGTACATGTAGCACATTTGTAGCACAAAACCGTTCTCCCGATTCTGTTTGAAAAACTATGGTACCCTTCCCTACTGGAGTACACTTTGCTTTGTTCCCCATGGTGATCTGAAAGTTCATCTTTTCTTCTCGATATTCTGAGAAACATTCCTTGATTCTCGTCATATGCCAAGAGGCTCCACTGTCTATATACCATACTTTTGATGATGCAGAACTAGTCATACAATCCACTTCTTCTTCCAACCCAGAAGCCAACATAGAGAAATCAAAATCTATTTCTCTTGTGAAATCTTTTAAAAATCTATGTGAGTCCCCTGACGTGGATGTCTTTGCATCATGGGCATGACCCATAACTGATTTTCCTTTCCTATCTCTATTTACTCGCTCTGATACCATGTGAAAAGTCTATCGTTGCAACATCTTATTTACTTTGCCTACTTATTCTTCAATAAGTTATTTATGAAATTCCTTCAATAAACATTTAAATAAACTCTCTTGCAGATATCACACCGTAATATAGAAAATAACACATGCACAAGAATCAACACATTGACACAGATATTTTGGACAACAGTCCCCGGAAAAACCCAATGTGGGAAAAATGGTGCAACAAGGGAGGATTTTATTATTCAACAATTCTTTAGTACAAGAAGTTGCCAAACTGGCTTACCCACAGAGAAAATTTTTTCCAACACTTATCCCAGTCCCAGCGTCAACTTGGCTGACCTCTCTGTAGCTTCTAGATACTCTGCGTCAACCCCTGCTTGATTGTGTTAGCCCTGGGCCTCTTTGGGTCACCCATGCAGGCCCTCTAGTGATTGCGCAGTCTCCTATTACTTTTGCGTCTGCCTAAAATGCTCTGTGTCTGCCTCTCCCTTTGCAATAGTCTCTAATAGCTGATCCCGACTCTCTGTTCCATACTTGCCGCGTCCTGCTACTCACTAGACCACTAGTTCGAATTTTTTAGCTAACCCCACTCTAGAGATTGAACTGACTGGTCTCCCTCAGTGTGTTCTCCAATTGACCCTCAAGCCTTTTCTTATACTTTTCTCATTGACAAATCAATAGCGGTGATTAAATCTCTAATCAATGGCTAAGATTAGATTTGTCTTGATCCGTGACTTTTGGACCCTTCTAACACAGTTTTATATTAATTGACATTAATATTTTATTTTCCCTAAGTTTAGACTTAGGGACTCCATTAAAAATATTAATTATTTTAATATCTCTCAAGTTGTTTAGAATCTGCCCAACCCATTTCTGGGTATTGGATATCTCATGTGCTTTAGCCTCTCCACCAATTTGGGTGGCTAGAGCACATCCGATGCTACTCCAAATAAACACTGAAGACAATACATAAATAAGGGGGAGGGGAATGTAATACCCCCAACCAGAAATCATAATTGTAATGCATATGTACATATGATACTTGGGCTGGTGAGCCAAGTTATATTGAGGCCTCCATGTGTGTGTTTGTGTATACAACAAATGTGTTAGGCTAGTGGGCTAGTGTATAGATATCATTTAAGGCCAGGGTGCCCTTGTGGTCAAGCTAGAGGGTCTATAAAAAAAGGCCAGTGAGCCTAGTAGATATGTGTAAACATACTGAGATTAATAAAATTACACCACAACTATAGACCAGAGAATGAAAAAAGTATGGGGTGCTAAGGCTCCACAAAAAGAAAGGTGAGGAGGGGGGTCTAGGGAGATTAATGAGGGGGCTAAGCCAAGAAAACAATATTTTATTCCTATCTAGTGATATAAAGGTAAATTGGCTTGACATTAAAATATAATGTAAAGGGCACCATGTCTATAAAAAGGTGATTTCCACCATTCACTAGGGAATATCTATCAACATGACGACTATGTATTGTTTGAGGAGAGCTAGAGTATCTAGCTAGCATATTTCAATAATCCTAGGTGGGTCCAAATATGAGTGCACTTCTCCTTGAGTTGCCTAGGGAAGGCTAGAACCCTAGAGGGAGAAGTGCAGGGACAAGTGTTCCTATGTGAGGGCATAGAGGGTACCTGGGGACCCATGAGGGTAGTTGGAACTCATGCAAGCCACAAGGGTTTGAGACAACCCTAATGGAATCGAGTTAGAACTATGGAATGGTAGTGGTACAACCCAATGGAATACAAGTGCGAAGAAAAGGGGGACATGAGATTATTGGTTAGAGGTTGTTGGGATTTGGTACCTTGGCCCTGTTTATGTTCGGTACTGGTTATGTACTATGGAAGCCTGTGGGTAAAGTCTTGTTGCTTGTATAATGATAGCCACAACTCAGCAGTGGCCCGTTGCCGAGAGGTTATGAGCAATGTGACCTATGGCTAGGTGGAATGTTTGGGGTCTGTAACTCATCAGTGAATTTTATTAGATTAGTGGTCAAACCTATTTTTTGTTGCTTATGGTTTATGACTTGCATGCATGTTATTATGTTATTTTGGTTATGTTATACATGTTATGTTTATATGGTAATGGTATCCATGAGGATGGCATCACCCTAGATGGATGGTTGGGGAATGTTACACATAGCCAACTGCCTTCCACAAAATGGTTCGCTACAACAATATTGCCCATAGCCAACTATCTTCCATGAAAAAAATCTACTTCAACAATCCTTGAAGTTACACTAAACAATCCAATTCATATTCTAAGTTAGTTGTTTGGAACTATCACATCTAAAACACCATCTTAGACAACCACTTCATACATTGCATGAACAAATTGCCATGCCCTCAAATTATCCAACACAAGAAAAAAGCATGTTATCCACCTCCAAGTATATTCCTAATTAACTCTCCAGTGGTTTTTTGTACCAAATACAGATATTCATTTTTTTAGTCTAGATATGTTGATTCTCGCATTTTTATCAAAACATGGCTAACTTGATTCCTCTCTAGCCAATTGGGTGGTCATCCCACATTTTCAAGTAGACAACTTCCTTTAAGACAAACTTTGACTTTCTCCAACTCAACAACTTGAAGCAAATTCCAAGTAAGTCATGATAGGAAGATGTCCAAAAGTCTATCTCTACAACCAAAACTCCATGCAATCCAACAACACCCTACACATAGAATCCCAGTCATTTCATTGATTAAGGCACCTCAATTCGACATAATGTGCCCTGTCCAATATATTGGGTGAGCATGCCCAAATTGTTGTCAAGATTCACCTAAGGAAATAACCAAAGTTGATCCATCTAGTCCATCATCCATCCATGCACCATGCATCATTAGTTGAGTCAACCATGCCTTAGCTAAAATTGAGGCAAGGCCAAAAACCTATCACAAATCTCACGAAATCATCTCATGTTATCCTAAGGTTTTCCTACAAAATGCATGTGCACTTCAATTGACCCACAAACATATCCCAATTCCAATTGGCTACTAGTAAATACACACCAACTCATTAAATCCTATTGAGCCAACATGTCCAAAAAATAACTTCAACCATCTAGTTTCATTTAACATGAAATCCCCTTACAAGTCTAAAGGGGATCATTATTAATATACTATTAGTCTAATACCCTCCCTTAATGGTCGATCTAAGCACATCAAGTTTATCTCAAAATTTTACGTATTTTTTAGGAGCCAAAGACTTAGTAAAAATCTTTGTAGGAGACAATACTGTAGCTCAATAGATCCATACTCCACAAGTTATCTAATGAAGTGACAATGTATCAAAACATTCTTGGAAAACTTGTTCAAAATTGTATTCTTAGCTAGTTTGAGTGACCTTGATTGTCGTACAATGAGGATGTTGGCCCTATGTTCTAAATCTTCATGTCTAAAAACATCCTCCTATTCCAGACTTATTCGCATAGTCCTTTCACTACTTAATATTATGCTTTCATCCATGAAAGAGATGAAAGAGATATCACATGCTAGCTCTTGTCATTCCATGTGACTACACATGTGCTAAGGCTAAATATATATCCAAAAGTTGATTTTCTATCATCCACATAATCCCAAAGTCAAATTCCCATTTCACAAATCTTAACATCCTCTTTGTTGCAATCCAATGTTCTACTTTTGGTGCTATCATGAATTTGGAAATTAAGCTCACAACGTATCTCAAATCATTCCTAGTGGCTATAAGGTATATCAAGCTCCCCAGAAGCTACTATAGGATAACTCACTAAATATGCCTTAAAATCGGTCTTGGTTAAAAGCTTCAACCCTTTCTCTACAGGTTTAGACAAGATTTTGCAATTTATCATTTTGAACCCGCCAAACAAACTCTTTGCATATTTTGTTTGTGAGACCAAAATGTTGCTCACTCTTTGCCAAACCTCTACACCTAGATGATAATTTGTGAGACCTAGATTAGTAATGTTAAATAGCTTTATTCATATTAGATTTGATAATGTTCAATAACACTTGACTTACTACCTATAATACGATGTCATTTACATATATGATTAGTACAATGATAACATTAGCAATGTTTTTGATATATAAATTGGAATCTAAAGGACTCTGCAAAAACCCCTATTCACCCAAATACCTTTTAATTTTAATGTACCATGCCCTAGGTGCCTACTTCAAGCCATATAGAGCCTTCTTTAGTCGACAAAACAGATGCTTCCTCCCCTTAGACCTTGAAAACCCTATGGTAGATACATATAGACTTCTTCCTCCAAATATCCATTGAGGAAGGCACTCTTCATGTCCAACTGATAAACCTTCTAGAAAAACTATGTTGTCATGGATAGAGAAAATTAGATGTTGTTCATCTTCATTGTAGGAGAAAAGGTCTATAGCCAATGCCTTTTTCTTGGGAGAACCCTTTCACGGCCAATTGTGCCTTGTAGTTGTCGAGTGTGTCATCCACTTTGTACCTAACCTTGTACACCCATTTTCAAGCAATGGGTTGCTTCCCTAATGGAAGAACTATGATCTTTGAAGTCTGGTTTTTCATTATACTCATTTTTGTTTGTAATGGCTTTCTCTCATCCAGTTTTCCTATTGCTTCCTCAAACACACGACTCATAAAATCCCTAAACATTGGCCATTGGAGCAAAGTTAACCATTGTTTTCTCTTACCTTTCAATTATCATCCCTCAATCATTTTACTCGCCCAAACATCTCTAATGGTATTATGCCACCACTTTGGCCACTTATTGAGACCCTCCTCATCCAAGTTGTCAGGCTAGTATGGTAACTCCCAATTCGATAAATTCCATTAAGATAAAGATCAATATATACAATCAAAATGATGACCCTTGAGATTCACATTCCAGGGTCTTTTCCTATTCTAAGGTTTCTATCTATATAATTTCACCCAATCCTAGAGGATTAGGAGTCTAACATCCCCCCCAATCTGAAGGGATGTTTGTGAGTCCAAGCATTATTCTAAATCTTTAAAAAAAAATTATTTTGAATGCTTTTGTGAAGATGTCTACAATTTTCTCATTTGTTGAACAATGTCATAGGTGAATAGTCTTTGCCTCAACATGATGTTGAATCAAATGATACACTGTATTGATATGTTCGGTTTGAAGATGGAATTTTGGATCCTTGGCCAATTTAATTCCAGAAGTGTTATCAATCAGAAGAGGAGCATAGTTCGCTTGTTTCTCCTGCAAATATTCCAAAATTTTCCTGAGCCACACAATTCACTTAGTTTCTTATGCAACTATCACATATTCTACCCCTATTGTGGACTCTGCTGGTATTGAATATTTGTGTGACGTTTGGGAGATAGCTCATGATCCAAGACTCATAACATAACCCGAATTTGAATTCATCCACTTATGTATATTTGAGTCCAAAGTCTTGAGATCCTTTCAAGTACTTTAGAACTCTTTTTGTAGCAGATTAATGTCCCTCACAAGGCTTTTTCATAAACCTGGATATGATTCCAACAACAAACGAAATATTTGGTCTGGTAGTGGTGAAGTAGATAAGACTTCCTACAAGTCGTTTATACTTAGTTGCATCTTCAAATTCGTTTCCTTATTTAGATGTGAGCTTTAAATTTTGTTCCATAAGAGTGGGCAAATGATTGCATTCAGCCATGCCAAATTTGTTCACTAATTCTCCAGTGTACTTTTGAGAGAGGAATATTTATTTTGGATGTTGGGTTACTTCAATGCCAAATAGTAGTGAAGATGTCCCAAATTTGTCATCTCAAATCCTTTCTTCAATTCTTTATTTATGGATCAAAATAATTTTCAGTATTCCCTGTCATCAATAAATCATCTACATATACCACAAGAAGGAAAACATTTTTGCCAACTTTCTTGACAAATAAAGTTGCAGCATCAAGATTAAAGTGCTTGATGTTTAATTTCATAATATGCTCAGTCAATTTTTTACACCAGGGTCATGGAGTATGTTTTAGGTCATACAAAGATTTGATGAGTTTACATACTTTACTTTTTTGTCCCTTCACAACAAAACCTTTTGGTTGAGACAAAATCATATTCTTTTGAGTCTCCATTCAAGAAGTAGGTTTAGATTCAATTCACGGATTTTCCATGAATTTTACGTTGCCAAGGTAAATAGTGTCTAGATGGTGGTCCATTTTTCTATGTGGGAAAAAAAATGTTATCAGAACCAGATAGGTCATCAAATGGGTAGACCCCTCAAACTCGGAACCGGTGAGAATTGGATGGAAACTAATAAAAAAGCCAGACCAAAAAACTGGTCAACCAAAAACACATAAAATATTCAAAATTTAAATAAAAACATATATAGTCATGTGCATCCATATGAAACTAAAGCATGTATACACATATAAGAAAAAGTTCTCATTTATATAGCATGGAAGGGTGCAAATAACCAAAATAACATCGAGTGCAATCCATCTCTAAACCCAAAATACATCACAAAACAAGTTCCACAAGACCTCTAGCATCCAAAAAAAATAATGTTATGGAAAATACCTATATATAATCAAAACCCGTGCCTATATTGGGATCTTTGTCATTAATATCACCCTCTAAAATAAGATAGAAAAACCATAGCATGTCAAAGCAAGATTTTGTTTGAGTGATGGCTACCTTTTTTAGTAGGCTCATGATAGATGAGTTTGAAAACCAATGCCACTAACATCAAGGTACATAGAGGGCTTGATGATCTTAATTAAATATTAGTTCCATACCCTCATACATAACAAAATCCAATGTAGTGTTGAAGTCCCCCAAATCTTGAAATCCTGTTAACTCTGTTGACTTTTCAGTGAGATCTAAAATTCTACTTTCTCCATATGAAATCCAATAAGTCAGGACCACTTTCAAACACCCTGAGTCATTTCATGGTAATGTTAAAATTTAAGTAAAAGGATGAAAATGAAAGATAAAGGAGAATGTCACTTTTACTTTAAGAATTTCATAGCATTAGTAGGGAAATATGGTCAAATACTGGGCTTCCCCTGTCATAGATCATTACTTTTTTCGAAAAAAAATGTGTTTAGAGGGCCCTTGGTAGCAATATACAAAACAAACCAGTTCAATAAAAGGCTAGTTTGGTACCGAATCGATCGATTTCGTATAAGAACCAGCCGGTTTAGTACCGAACCAGCCAAAAACGGTTCAGGCCACCGATCCATACTAGATGGTTCAAACCAGTTCGGTCTAGCCCTGATAACACTGGGTAAAATATCTCCTCATAATCAACCCCTTCTTTCTATGCAAAGCCTTTTTCCATGAACCTTGCTTTGTGTTGTTAAGTGAGCTATCTGATTTATACTTGTTCTTGAAGACCCACTTGTAGCTAATTGGTCCGGTTCCAAATGAAGGATCTAACAACTTCTAGGTTCCATTCCGGTATGAGAACATCATACATTTTCTGCATTATTTCTTTCCATTCATCATGAGAAAAAAACTTATTTAAAGGAAGTTGGTACAAAATTAATAGACAAATGTAATTCACAATCATAAGAAACATCCATATGAATAGCTGAATCATAATTATCTACATCACCTCCATTTTTTCTAGTGGAACTTCTAGTTCTTGTCTTTCCAACCCCCTTGAGATGAACACTTTCAAGTGTTTTAGTGACCCATTTTGGAGGACCTTTTTGAGATGGTCAAGGCTGCTTTGTTGACTGAGATGGGGTTGTGTCAAGATTTAGCCTTCCAATCCTTCTCAATCACAACAATCAAAATACCTTCTTGATATGAATAAGTTGTTGGAACTTCATGAGTGGGAAGTGCTTCAAAAAGAGATTTAATATATTGATCCAGAAAAGGGATCCCCCATTCAAGATGTGGAATCTAATTATCAAAGTCCAAAAAAGTTTTTTCATGACTAAATATGTCCAAATAATCAAGTTGTCGCTCAATAACATTGTCAATCTTGGAAGATTCAAGAAAAATCACATCTCTAGAGAGTATAAACTTCTTATTTACCACATCGTAGAGATAATATGATTTGGAGGTATTCGTGTCCCCAAGAAGATACACTTTCGACCCCTTGCACCATGTTTGTTTGTTTGTTCCTTAGGAATCAAAGCGTAGCAGGTGGAACCAAAGATCTTGAGATGCCTTACCAAAGGAATGTGGCCATAACTCATTTCATAAGGAGTATTATTTCTAAGAGCATGAGATGGACATATGTTTTTAATATATACTGCACATAGAACTGTATCAACTCAGAACGTCAACTTTACATTTTTTAAAAACATCAATGAATGAACCATATTTAAGATTGTCCTGTTCATTCTTTCAGATATACCATTTTTTTGAGGATTGTATGGCACAATTATTAGACGTTGAATCCAATGTTGGCAACGATAATTTTCAAGTTCATTTGAAGTATATTCTTTTCCATTGTCAGTGCGAATAGAGTCAATATGAGATTATGCATCATCTTCAACCCATGCATGAAAGTTTCAAAAGCTTTAGATTTTCTTTTCAATAAATATACCCAACACATCCCAGTGTGATCATCAATAAAAGTCATCACATATTTATTTCCATTTGAAGAAGAAACAAGCATAGAGCCACACAAATCATAATGAACCAGTGCAAGATTTCTACGTGCTCTAGAAACAAAATCATGAAATGGTTGTTTGTTATGTTTCCCTAAGATGCAAGCATCACATTGCTTCAATTTGCTTGGAATAGTTGGCAAACCAAAAACACCATTTCTTTTTAGTAAACAAAGATTGTCATAATTTAGATTTCCAAATATTGCATGCCATACATACCTTCATTACCTTGAGAATTGTATGCATAATTATATGCATGAATAGACGTTCCCTGTAGCTCCAAGAGTCTTTCTTTCTCTATTCCATTCATGACAATTGTGTTGTCTGATGATTTCCTCACGTCAACTTTGTTATCAAAAATGTGAATGGAGTGTCCTTATTGGTGAATGTGAACAAGGGACAACAAGTTTCTCCACAGATTTGGGAAGTAAAGAACACGATGCAAAAGAAAGTCAGGAAGTCCAAGCAATTTGAGCCTGATGGTGCCAAGTCTGGATGGCTTTAGTATTTGTTGAGAAATGGTAATAAGAAATTCCTTTTTAATTTGTCCTTGAATTAAACTATGAATTAAAATCAAATTTTATTCTCATAATAACCTGCGAATAGTTAATTAAGTTTAATTAACTTAATTAGCTTAGGAATTTCAAGTTGGAAGTCTTTCTGTAGTCATGTATATGTTCTCCCTAAGTTTTAGGGGTCCATATGAGTTTAAATTGAGTTGGAAATTAGATCACTTAGTTTACTAAGTTAAGTTAAGTTAAATTAGTTCTAATTGTTTGTGGAATTAATAGAGGACTAACAATCAGTTGGTGCACTAGTGTATCCACTAGTGCTACTCCAATTAATTGAAGATTCTCTCATGAGAAACTCATGCATGTCAGTTCAGAGAAAGACCCAGTTGAGACTAGAGTGTAGAGACAATGTACTATCAGTGCTATTATTTGCTGGAGTGTAAATATCATGCATGCATCAAAGATTGATCCTATGTTTCAATTGTGCAGTTTTGGAAGTATGAGTTCCCTTTAAATACGGGTTATTCATCCTAGGAATTACAGAAGAGATTAGGGGCTTGGAGAGCTGTTGAATAGGCTAAGGATTTGGCTTGAGCTAGCTCGTGAGTTGAGAGAGTTTAGCATACTTGTGCGTAATTGTTCTAGTGAGAACAAGCTTTGTATCTTCACTTATCTTTCTGATATATGCAATATAGATAGCGAGGTTTTGAGCAATGGTTTTCACTAGATACATCTTTTGTTATGTGCCATTGGTTTATCTTCTTCTTGTTCATATTGTTTTCATCGATTTATTAGCTTCCGCTAGTTGAAAGTAGAAGTAGATCCTTGTCCTGTGCTTTAGTACATTGCATGAGCTTGTGAATCTACAAGATTTTCTTCATGGTATCGTACATGAGAATAATACACTAGAGGAGATTTTGAAGTTTTGAGTTTTGGGTTACAAGTGAAATTTGAATTTGCAATACATACTTTAGGATCGACAGATGGCATTCTACGATTTGTGACTCGAGTATGCCTTGAAAGGAAGCTTGAATTTTATAGCGTGGAGGGACATAATGGAGGCTATGCTAGAGGATAATGGCTTGAAGGAATTCATTGATCAAGAAATTCCTAAGCCAACAACATTTGATGCACAAAATTTGGCCGAATGGAAGAAGTGTGTGGTGAAGGTGAGGCAAATAATCCTTGAGGGAGTTCGAGACCACATTGTCTCAAGTCTTGGCAAGGAAACTATGTTTTCTATGTGGAAAACATTGACAGACTTGTATCAGAACAACAATGACCAAAGGAAATTGGCACTGAAAGATAAACTTTCAAAAATAAAAATGGAGAAAGGCGAAATGATTCCAGAATACTTGACCAAGTTCACTCAGTGTCATGATGAACTTGGAAGTGTTGGAATCATAGTTGCCAAGGATGATATGGAGAGTCTTACTCTTCTAGGACTCTTGAAGAGTTGAAATAGTTATCATGACTCCGTCAATGGTCGAGAGAAGCTACCGGATTGGGAGTCTTCTCCAGCTCCCACTAGATGGACGCTCCAATGCATGAGATTCTTCAACAGTCAATTGAACGGATGCCCCAACACCCAATGAGCTACAATTCACTCTAGAACCAACCTACCAACCTGACATTTTCAGAGGCTTGAACCTGTTGGTGACTTCATGCACCAGCCTAGCACCACCCTACCACCCTATAGAAGAATAAGAGAAGAATGGACTCCTGTACTAGGGAAAATGGTCCACTTTACAATGATATAGAATGATGTAGAAGAAGAAGACACACTAGACCATAACCCAAACTATGACACAACCACCTAATGGTGATCCTATACCTTCCGTCACTACGTCTTCAACTCTTGGCAGATAGACACATGTACAACTTTTACAATGATGCTTTTAGAATGATTGTACAATGTTACTTTTACAATGACTCTATGCAGTGCTGCCCACTTGAAGACTTCATGTGGTGAAATTCTTACTGTTGTTCTGCACCTTGATTGTTGCTCTTGTCATGCTATCCTTTCTCACTCTTCATAAAATTAGATTATGCATTGAGTATTCTCTCTATGAATATATAATACCTGCAGAAAGTCTTCAAGGAAATAGCCATGACATGATAATAGCAAAACTTACCTCATCCTGTAGAGCATATGTCAGTGCTAAACAAAAACAACAAATTAGAATACAAAGAACCGAATGCAATTAAGATATGAACATGCATATACATAAGATACTTACCTGGAGCTTACCTCTCTTGCATCATTTTGCTGCACCTTGCTCTTTTCTACCCTAGAAAGTCTAGTCCTTTGCAACCCTTGACAACACTTGATCTAGTTTATTTTCTTGCCTTCTAGGAGCACGATATTGAATCTGATGTATCTTTGTGATTTCAGATCCCCAATATGTGATCTTCAGTCCTGTAGTATCTCTCCGAGTCTTCTTTACAATGCCATAGGTCTGACCCGATTTGGATTCTTGAAGGCAAAGTTATGCCCAATCTCTCACAATGACCTAATTATGGACTAGTTTAAGTAGAGAAAACTTGTATGGCATGCCACATGTCACTGTTTCCTCCTTCGGCTATACAATTGATACTCAGAAAACTATATTCTGTGCACTATCCACCACATTTTACAAAATTCCATTTTGCTTCACAGAGAGAGTATTATGACGATTTTCCCAAGGTCACCTCTTTGAGATGAAATTCAGGAGCTTGCAAAAACCCTAATTTCCATAGATCATATCTCTAAAAAAATAGCGAACCAAGATCTGGAATTCGTTCACGACGTACATCCGGATTTCAGCTCAAATGGGTTTTAATTTCAGCATCTAAGACTTCGTAGAAATAAAGTTATAGCGAGAAGGCCATGATGATGACTTTTGGAGGATATATGAGATTTCTTTTTATAGAGTTGAGAGGGGCTCTTATAGAGAATGTTGGAGGGATTTTAGGAGCTTAAAAAATGATTAATTATTGACTATTAAATGACCAAAATCAATGATAAATGCCATGCCAAAACCCCATGGGGTTTTAGCCCACTAATTGGGGTTACTAACTTCAATCTTGAATAACTTGCAAATATGAGGAATTACGAGGAGAGATATATACCGATAGAAACATATTTTTGAGTAGAGTATTCCTATAATGATTATGAGATGAGAAACCATGAATGATGATTTCCAATGTGCCATGGAATTTCAGGGTCATCCTTGGTGTTGCTTGGGTTGACATCAATGACAACCTCAGATCATCTTTAGATCAACAATGTCCCCCTTTTGCATTGATGGAAATACTTGTACTCCCCTTGCAATCAGGGCACCTATTCCTACTGCCTTCTCTCCCCCTTTCAGATCAATGGCAAAGGGTAATCCCCCCAACACAAAACCATCTTGCGGACCTGCACACACTTCCACTCCCCCTTTATTTTCTTGATAAGGAAAATCTAATGAGAACTTGGGACAATCCCAAGCTTCTAACGATGATATTCAAATGATTCACGAGGTAAAGGTTTAGTGAATATATTAGCGATTTCTTCTTTTGTACCAACATACTCGAGTTTGATATTCTTTCAGTGACTTGTTCTCTAACAAAATGATATTTGAGTGGAATGTGTTTTTTTTTTAATGCATGACAGTATTCTTGGAGATGATGATGGCACTGATGTTATCATAGAATATGGGAATAGGCTCATTGAATTGTACTTGAATATCTTGCAAAGTTTGTTTCATCCAAAGGACTTAAGTACAACAAGCTGCCACTGCAATGTATTCTGCTTCCATTGTAGATAACGAGATTGAGGTTTGCTTTTTGCTCAACCATGATACGAGACAACCACCTAGATAGAATTATGCTCCACTAGTACTCTTATGATCATCAACGCTTCCTGCCCAATCTACATATGTAAAGGCTTGAATAATGAGATTGTGCCCTTGGGATACCAAAGCCATATTCTGTTGTGCCCTTTAGATATCGAAGAATTATTTTGACGACAATAATATGTGATTCTTTTGGTGTTGCTTGGAATCTTGCTACTTGTCCAACTACTTGCATAACATCTGGTTGGGAGGCTGTTACATATAGAAGACTACCAATCATAGATCTTTACAACCTCTGATCCACATCCTTAGATGAGTCGTCTATGCTCAATTTGCAACCCGAAACCATCGAAGTAAGGACGGGTTTGCAATCTTCCATTTTGAATTTCTTGAGCATTTCCTTGATGTACTTGGCTTGACATATAAATATTCCTTTCTCTTCCTGAGATATTTGAAGCCCTAAGAAGTATATCAACTCACCAAGTAAAGACATCTCAAAATCACTTTGCATATTTGTAGCAAAGTTCTTACTTAGTCAATCATCATTGCTTCCAAAGATTATATCGTCCACATATACCTCAATGATCGTTAAGTTATCTTTATCTATTTATACGTAAGTATTACTATCAGCAGTACCTTTCTTGAACCCTTGTTGATGTAAATATCCATCAAGACAAGCATACCATGCTCTAGGAGCCTACTTGAGACCATACAGAGCCTTCTTTAACCTGCAAACATAATTTTCCTTTTCTGATAGTAGAAAACCTTCAGGTTGTTCGATGTAAACTTCTTCTTCTAATTCGCCATTCAGAAATGCTAACTTAACATCCATTTGGTATACTTTTATTTTTCTTGAACATGCATAGGCGAGAAACATCTGGATGGCTTCCATTTTGGCAACTAGTGCAAATGTTTCATCGAAATCAATTCCTTCCACTTGTGCATAACTTTTGCAAACTGATCTTGCTTTGTTTCTGGTAACCTGTCCATCTTCATTCAATTTGTTCCTAAACACCCATTTAGTCCCATTGACATTTTTATCTTTTGGTCGTGGAACTAATTCCTAGGTGTTATTCTTCTCGATTTGATCCAATCCTTCATTCATAGCTGGTACCTAATGTTCATTTTGGTTGGCTTCCTCAAAACTACTAGGCTCAAAGGTTGCTAGAAAAGAAATGTGAGCTTTTTGTGATGAACGAAGTTATCGACCTTTTCTTGTTCTAATTCCTTCATTTATGTACCAAACGATTTGATTTGATTGATGGTTCTTTTGAATCCATTCTTTTGTTCTGTTTGGAGGAGCTTCTTGTTGTTTTTCCTGTATATCTTGTTGATCATTATTTACTTCTTCCTGGTTGACAGTTGCTTCTTGTTCTAGAATTTTCTTTGTACCTTTTTCAGTCTTTGTCTCAAGTTTCAAAGATTCTGTATCCTCATCATTATTCATTAGAACACCATCTTCGTCAAATATAACATTTATGCTCTCCACTATCTGTTTTGTCTTAGATTATAGCATTTATAGGCCTTTCTTTTGTGTGAGTAACCAACAAAGACACCTTCGTTAACACGTGATAAAAACTTACCCAACTTTTGATCTTCTCTTTTGATATAACATTTGCTTATGAAGTTTTTTGAAATATTTTACATTAACCTATTTTCCTTTCCATAATTCATATGGGGTCTGTTGATAATGTAAACTGTTGCATCAATTGCGTGAACCCAGAATTTTTCGTCCAATTTTGAGTCCTTCAGCATTATTCTACCCATTTCTTGTACAGTTTCGTTCTTTCTTTCAACAACTCCATTTTGCTGAGGTGTTCATGCTGTTGAAAATTGTCTTTTATTCCATTTTCTTCAGAGTATTGCTGAAATAATTTGGAAGTGAATTCTCTGCCATTATTTGATCTTAGACACTTTATTTTCAAATTAGTTTCATTTTCGACCAACTCCTTGTAGATCTTAAAAAACTCAAATGCTTCAGTTTTTTTCTTTAGGAAACTAGCAACTGTCATCCTCGTATAGTCATCTATCATTAACATGAAATATAATTATCCATCTAAGCCTTTTGTTCTCATAGGACCACATAGATCAGTATGTATCAATTCCAATGGATGTGATACAAAGCATTCTTCTGTTTGAAATCCGAATTTTGTCTATGTACCGTGTCGACAGGCCTCACATAGTGTGTTGGAAGGTTTTGAGATTTTCGGCATTTCTCGTATTGCTTCCTTTTTGCTTATCCTAACAAGATTGTCAAAGTTTATGTGACCCGTTCGTTTGTGCCATAACTAGCTTTCATCTTCTTTAGCTAGTAGAGATGCTTTAGTTGCTTCTTCCAAAACATATAGGTCATTTGGAGCTCGACTTGCTATAGCCACAATTTTACCATACATGCCTTTCCTGATTTCACATTTTGTGGAGTTGAATAGCATTGTGTGTCCTTGATCACACATTTGTCCAACACTGAGCAGATTGTGATTCATGTTTTCAACCAATAGAACATTCTTGGCTAGAGCATCTTTGCTTCCAAGACTAACAGTACCTGATCCTATAACATTTGAAGATCCATCATATCCAAAGGACATGGTTCCATCCTTCTTCTCTTTTAGATATACAAATTTCTTTCTATCTCTAGTCATATGCATTGAGAAACTGCGATCAACATACCACACATATTTGTTGTTTTGAGCCCTGAGAGTGAGAGCACAATTATTAGTCTTCTTCTTCTTCCATGTTCATTCGTTTTGTGGCTTCGAAGATTCTTCTGGAGGATTTTCAAGTCTGCAGTCTTTGGCTATGTGTCCAAAGTTTCACATTTGTAACATCCAATATTATTTCTTAAATGTTCAAATCTATTGATGTTTCGTTGAGCCCTGGAAGGTTCATATTTGACAGATCTCCTGGAATTGTATTGGTTCCTAGGGTACTGCAACATTATATAGCTTTATGATCAAATTTTCCACATGAATAACAATAGCCATGAAAAATATGTTGGTACCTGGATGGAAATCTTCATCGGGGAATTGTCTTCCAAGGATGTTCTTGAGAATCTTGTCCAATGAAGTCTACATGTCTGTCAGATCTCATAGGTTCATTTTATTTTGTTGTAGAAGGTCTTGCTTCTTCTTCTTTGTAACCGAGGCTAGTTCTGTCGTTGTAATATCGTTGATTGTTGATGAGTTCTTCCAATGCCCTTGAGTTATTGGCATAGTTTTGGACAGTGTTTCCCTTCTTCACTTCCTTACGTAGTAAGACTACTTCAGCTTCTAATGCTTCCCTTTCTCGGTTGCTTTCTTCCAACTGCTTTTGAAGTGACTCTTCAATACATTTGTGTTCTTCAACTTCAATTTTGAGACTTTGAACTTGTTCTTCAAGAGTATTGGAATGGATCTTCTCAGTCTTGAGCTCTTTTATAAGCTTGATTGCCTCCTTAGAAAATTCTTCTGTGGTCAACCCTTCTTCTTTGTTGTTTGATACCTCTTGTTTATTGTGCTTGGCCATAAACATTACTCTCTCATTGGCTTCTTCTTCACTGTCACTATCTTCATTGGATGATGAGATATCTTCTTTAGAGAGAAAGCTCCTTTTGAATCCTTTCTTCTTGCCTTGCTTGTTGAATTTCTTAAAGCCTTTCTTTCCTTTTGAGTTTCCATCACGTTTGTTTGGACATTTTGCTGCGAAATTCACAACCTCACCACAACCGAAACATATCAATGGATGTTTACCTTTGAATTTTCCCTTACCAATTTTTAGTTTTCTCGTAAAGTAAGCATATCCTCCATCTGAAAAACCTTCTTCATCATCTTCCTTTTCTTCACACTTGCAGGTGCATATCTTTGCCTTTGAAGGTTGTTTGTCCTTAGATGCAGTGAACACAGTTTCTAGACGCGAAGTAGCCTCTTCTTCATCAAGTCTCATTTCATATGCTATGAGAACTCCATGTAATTCTTCTTTCTTGAGTTTGGCCATATTTGCACTATATTCTAAGACCGATACCTTTGGGTTGAATCTTCTTGGTAATGTTCTAAGAATCTTTCATATAATAGTATTCTCGTTAATAGGGTCTCCCAATCCTTCCAGAGGGTTGGTTATTTCATCAAAGTGTTGGAAGTATGCAACAATGTTGTCATCTTATTTCATTCCGAGTTGCTCAAATTTTTCTTTGTAGATTTGAAGCTTTGCTTTTTTTACATTTGAGTCACCTGCATATATATTCTCAAGCTTGTCCCATACATTTTTGGCGGTTTTACAACCCAACACCTTATGATAAGTAGATTCAGTAAGTTCACTGATAATAATAGTCTTTGATTTTGCATCATTTACCATATTCTTCTTACCTTGTTCATTCGCGGTTGGTGTAAATCCATTTTGAACAGTGTCCCATATTTCGCAACCTTGTGCCAAGAGATAGACCTCCATTCTTCCTTTCCAGAGTACATAATTATTTTCATTGAACAGAGTTACACCATTCTTGGTATGCTCCATGATCTCCTTCCAATTGTTAAACTACTATTGAAGGAACTTGGCTCCGATACCAATTATTGGAAATATTGAGAAGGCGGGGGTGGGCGGGGGGGGTGAATCAGTATTCCTTTCAATTAGTATTATTAATAATCTTTCATAGCATTAGTTAATCTTTAATTATTATTAGTGTTTGTACAATGATAGCAGTAAACAAAAGGAACACAAATGCACATAGTTTTTAAGGTGGAAACCCCCTCCCAGACAAAAACCACCTGAATGCTTTTCTAATAATTCTTTAATCTTCAACTCCAATTGAAAAGAAAGCTCCAAATTCCTAGAATACAGAAAATCATTCTTCTCCAGCTCCCATTGGATGGACGCTACAACGCCCGAGATTTTTCAGCAGTCAACTGAATGGATGCCCCAACACCCAATGAGCTACAATTCACTCTAGCACCAACCTACCACCCTAAAGTTTTCACAGGCTTGAACTTGTTGGTGACTTCATGCACCAGCCTAGCACTAGCCTACCACCCTATAGAAGAATAAAAGAATGGACTCCGATACCAGGGAAAATGGTCCACTTTACAATGATATAGAATGATGTAGAAGAAGAAGACACACTAGACCATAACCCCGATTATGGCACAACCACCTAATGATGATCCTAGACCTCCTGTCACTGCCTCTTCAACTCTTGGTAGATAGACACTAATACAAATTTTACAATGATGCTTTTACAATCACTGTACAATGATACTTTTACAATGGTTGTATGCAGTGCTGCCCACTTGAAGACTTCATGTGGTGAACTTCTTGTTGTTGTTCTATACCTTGATTGCTACTCTTTTCATGCTACCCTTTCTCACTCTTCAGAACATTAGATTATGGATTGAGTCTTCTCTTGATGAATATATAATACCTACAAAAAGTCTTCAAGGAAATACCCATGACATGATAATAGCAAAACTTACCTCATCCTGCAGAGCATATGTCATTGCTAAACAAAAACAACAAATTAGAATACAAAGAACCTAATGCAATTAAGATATGAAAATGCATATACAGAAGATATTTACCTGGAGCTTACCTCTCCTGCATCATTTTGTTTCACCTTGCTCTTTGTTTCCCTAGAAAGTCTGGTCCTTTGCAGCTCTTGATGGCACTTGATCTAGTTTTTTTTTCTTTCCTTCTAGGAGCATGATATTGAATCTGATATATCTTTGTGATATTAGATCCCCAATATGTGATATTTTGTCCTGTAGTATCCCTCTGAGTCTTCTTTCCAATGCAATAGGTCTGACCTGATTTGGATTCTTTAAGGCAAAGTTATGCCCAATCTCTCACAATGACCTAATTATGGACTAGTTCAGTAAAGAAAACTTGTACGGTGTGCCACACATCACTTTTTCCTCCTTCAGAGATGAAATTGATAAAAAGAAAACTATATTCCGTGCACTATCTACCACTTTTTACATAATTCCAATCTACTTCTCAGAGAGAAAGTTATGATGATTTTCCCAAGGTCACCTCTTTGAGATGAAATTTGGGAGCTTGCAAAAACCCTAACTTCCATAGATCATATCTCTGAAAATGTAATGAACCAAGCTCTAAAATTTGGTCACAACCTACATCATAATTTAGGCTCAAATGGGTTTTAATTTCAACATGTAAGACTTCACAGAAATACAGTTATGGCGAAAATTCCACAATCACTACGTTTGGAGGATATATGAGATCTCTTTTTATAGAGTTGAGAGGGGCTTCTATAGAGAATGTTGGAGGGATTTTAAGAGCTTAAAAAATTATTAATTATTGACTATTCAATGACCAAAATCAATGATACATGCCATGCCACAACCCCATGGGGTTTTAACTCACTAATTGGGGTTACTAACTTCAATCTTGAATAACTTGCAAACCGTGAGGAATTATGAGGAGAGCTATATATCGATAGAAAGATCTTTTTGACTAGAGTATTCCTATAATGATTATGAGACAAGAAACCATGAATGATGATGCATAATGTGCCATGGAATTTCAGGGTCATCCTTGGTGCTGCTTGGGTTGACATCAATGACAACCTCATATCATCTTTAGATCAACACAGTGGTCATCTGTCTCCACTTCTTTCTCCACCCTCACTAGCACTGCCTTGGTCTCAAAAGCCTCTCCCTTGCTCTTCTTCCCTGGACACTAGTTCGCATAGTGACCTAGTTCCCCACAGTGGAAGTACTTGACCTTGGAGAGGTACTTCTTCTTCCGTTTCTCCTGCTTTTCCATAGATGCTAGAGCAACATCCTCCTCTTCCTCTTTCTTGATTATGGCCCCCTTACCACTACTCCCTACCTTGGTTAGCTGTCTGATATCTTCTTGTCGAAGAGCCACCCAAAGTTCCTCCCAATCTGGAAGGTTCCACCTGCCCAGTAAGAGCCGAGTAAGATTTGGACAAATACCTCCCAGTCCTTTGAGACTACGTTCAGTGCGGTCCTCACCAAAACCTCATCTGGCATGGCCCCTATGGAAGTCAGCGGGTCCCAGATCTCTCTCAATCACCCGAGGAAGATATCTATCTGCTCTCCTCTCTGCATTTGGTATGACCGCAACTGCTTTTCTAGAAGCATCTTCCTCTCCATGAAATTACGTTGATACAACTTCTTCAAGGCATCCCACATCTCATTTGCTATACCCTTCTCGGCAATATGTGGTACCACATGATCCTTGACCTCGTCAAGGATGATGCACTTAACCCTGGCCATTGCCTCTTTGTACTTCTCATTTTCAGCCGGGTTAACTAGGATCGCTATCATTTTCAAGGCAAAGTGCTTGATGCGATACCTGTTTAGAATGGGCAAGATCCTGGCCTTCTAGACAATGAAGTTGCAAGCTCCGTTTATTTTATCCTAATCCCATAGCCCATTCACTGCCATTTATCTGCTCCTCTTTCAACTCCTTCGAGTCTCTCTACTTCCCTCGTGGAAGCCTTCTAATCGACTCCTACTGAGTCTCTCAACTTCCCATCTGGAAGTTCTCGGTTTGACTCCCTATGAGACTTTATTTCCCTTCTAAAAACTCCTCTTCCAATGTCAAGATTCCCCACTTTGATCGTTTGTGCAACTGCACCGCTGATCTAGATTTCTTGGCTAGAAATCCTCAGCAGAAACTCCCTCCACCTTGGTCTTGCCCCGTTAGGTACTATTTTGACCACAATACCCCACTAGCTTCGCTCTACAACTCACCCACAACCTCCTATGCCTCAGCAATCTGAAGGTCTGAGCATCTAAGCTCTGCGCAATCCCAACACCAGAAAAATTTGCACCTCCTGGCCACAACGTCAATCCTTCCTGACTGAGAAAGATGACTAGGCACTGCATAGGTCAAGTTTTTTCCTCTCTGCCTCAGCAATGATCCTCCTTCTGACTCAAATAGATGACACAAGCTCTCTACCTCACCCCTTCCTTGGTGGTTTTTTCTAGGAACAACTTCTGTCACTCGGGAAAGTTGTTTTTGTTGTTGCTGCTTTGCTTGGTTGATGCCTTTAGTTATACTGTGATCTGCAACAACGCTCTAATACCATGTTCGAATCTTGAAGTTTAACCCATTAGAAATTCTTCCTGTGCTATTTGATTTATTTCTTCCAAGTTGTTCAATTACTTAACAAGTTATTTACCATGTAAATATTGAAAATAAATACAAGCACAGTATCAACACATACATATCAGCAACTGAAAGTAAACAAGCACACAAGTGACATCGTTGTTTTTGGACTAATGTCCCCAGAAAACCCAATGCTGGAAAACCGATGCAGCTATTCAGAGGGTTTTATTATTATGCAGTTTCATAATACAACCTGGGTCCTAGAAATGGCTCACCCAACAAAGAATTCCCTCGGCAGTCGTACCTCTCAGTCGAAGATAGACATTCCGGCTAAATCACCAAATGAACGATCCCACAAAACCAATGCAACTTCTGCTACTCTGCATCACTCTAATAGGGACTGTGTCACCCTATCCGGCTCTCTAGCTCCTAGTCTGTCCCATGAAAAATATCCCAGTGTTGCCTCTAGTTCCTGTGTCAGCCTCTCTAGCTTAGCGTTAGCCTCTTTGGCCTAGCATTAACCTCTCTAGGCTCCACATTAGCCTTTGGAGCCTATGCGCCTTACATGCTGGCCCTCACTGGCTCTGTGCAGCTCCTGGCTACCTCTGTGTGGCCTTTGGCTGCCTCTGCGTGGCCTCTGGCTGCCTCTGCGTGGCCTCTAGTTGGCTTTGCGTCAACCTTTCTCAACTTCTACACTAATCCTCCCGGTACTAAAGCTGCCTCTCTGCTATGTATTCACTGCCCCTCAATTGCAACTCAAACCACTTCACTCAATTTCCTCAACAAACCCTGACCCAGAAATCGAGTTCTTGATCTCTCTTGGTGTGTTCTCTAACTGACCCTCAAGCCTCCTCTTATACTTTTCTCGTTGGTCCATTAATGTCTGATATTAGATCTATAATCAATAACTAGGATTAGATTTGGCTTGATCCATGACTTTTGGACCATTCTAACCCAATTTTATATTAATTCACATTTATATTTTATTTTCCAAAGTTTAGACTTAGGAATTCCATTAAAAATATTAATTATTTTAATATCTCCCAAACTAGTTAGATTTTGCCCAAACCATTTCTGGGTCTTGGATATCTCACATGGTTTATTATCTTCACCAATTTTCATGGCTAGATCACATTCAATGCTACCCCAAATCAACAAATATCTTATTTTTCCTTCCACGTCCTCTTCTGCCACCTCTTCCTTTAGAAGAGTCTTGTGTCTAGTTCTCTTTTTGTGCAAGGCACACAACTTCTTTAGTAGATTGAGCAATAGTCTTCCTCTTCCCAAAAGAATGCATCTTCATAAATCTATGACCAATTCTATGAGTTGAGGCATTAAACACTTTCTCCAAAGAAAATAATGATTCTCCCCATAAGAAAAAATATACAATAGGCTTAAACAACTACTCAATTTTATGCAAAAAAAAAAAGTATTGACAAAGTTCTAGGTGCAAATGCAACTTCGTTAGTTGTGCCCTCCCTTCACACTATAATATAAAAGTTGCATAGAATTACACTTAATATCCCAATTCGGTGACAACATAAGGTCCTAATTCACAAGCTCTTCAACACAAGATCAAAAACACTTACACGATGAACAATCACTGCATACGAAAATACGAGGATGCATAAATATTCCAGCCTATCAATGCTCCTTTCAAAAAAACATTCAAAAACTATCCCTAGAAGATTGTTCATCCCAAAAAGTGAATATGACAAACATGATCTAGTAGTCTCTGTCCACTCTCACTCGATGCAAATCAAAGGATCAAAATATGTTGTAGAAGGAATAGTTGCGGATGATAGTCCCTTTTCAATTATTCAGTGGTGGAAACTCAGGTAATACTAAAATTTGCCTCACAACCTTCATAACAACAAAGGTTGTTGAGGAATATACACCAACAAAAAGCGACATAAATAAGTAGATTCTTAGTAAATCCACTAATGGGAAGGCGCCGAGGAAGCATCTTGCAATAAACATTGCTTGGTGATAGTTGATTCTAATTCAAAATTGAGCGATGGGTCTTTCGAAAATGTCTCAAGCTCACATGGAAATTAGGAATAGGATTTTATGCCCTAAATTTTATCTTGAAGTGATTGGTGCAATGAGGGAAGGAGGTCGCTAACACAGTTACCAAGAGACATTATTCCACTCTACGAGAACCGTGGAACTATTACAAACTATTAGGCGAGACTAGTAATATATGAACATGGACTAGACCATATGACAGATAATGTTCAATCCCACTGTGGAACTATAATTTTGATATGTTATCCAAATACCACTATGTGAATGCTACCATTGTGCATTATTTTTATACCACAATTATGAATGGTGATCAAGGTAACTAATACCATTATGAATTACAAAATGTTGAACACCTTGTCAGGCTACAAATACGCTGACGAACATAGAAGTTATGCATGGAAAAGGTTAAGATGGAGGAGACGTGATAGGGAAGTAGCAGAGTGACAAATTAAACAATGAGTGGATGGAAAAGGAGTTACAAAGGTAGAGGAAAGCCAAATTCTGGACCTGTGCTCTAACCATGTCAATCCAATATGGTAACTCCCAAATTGACAAATTCCATTAAGATAAAAATTCCAGGCTCTTTTCCTATTCTATGTTCTCTATTTAGGTATTTACATAATTCCACCCAATCTCAAAGGGTTAGGTGTCTAACACAAGTCAATATCGTCGTTATGACTTGTCTACCTATAATCAAGTCATCCAAATGTTGATTTGGGTGGTCTTCATAAGAGTTCAGAAACAATTTCAATTCGGAAGACTCATCATGCTCATGATATGATATAAGCATGTTACCCATCTAGATACATGGGAAACCCTAGGAGAAAAAAATAATCCTCTATTACAACTTACTAATCAGTGGCCTTACCATGATCCAAAAATAGGCAGCGTTAGATCCCTCTCATCCATGATCCAATTAGTATATTGTTGATCTAGCCTACCCATCCAATGAAGGTGGGTAATCTATTATGAGATATTTCAACCATTTTTTCATTCCCTTTATTTCAATCAATGTTTAAGGCATGCATTCTAGTAGAATTACAGATTGAAATTGAATTATAGACCGTTATTGGTTGTGTACTTGTCCCCCTACTTCCCCATGGTTTATCATGTGTCCTTAGACTAGTGTGAACTTCCTTGGGGGTCTTTCTTTCATTGTTTATGAGGGGCACAAATAGGAGGCTCTAATGGTGGTAGCACTCCATGTTATTCGTACTTAACACTTGTATTCATTACCTTATATTTTTTATCCCACCTTTTAATTAGTTGTTGTTAGTCGCTCGCATAGATCCAGTGTTGGCCTTGTCCTATGGGAAGAAGGGGTTGAATATACCCAAGGTTGATGCAACTGTAATAAAAGAAAGAGCATGAGCTAATTGTTAAAATGCAAACGAATGACAAGGAATTTAAAGCAAGTAAAATCCAATTTTAGCTTGAGCCCTACCAACTCTTATATATCCACTCATCCTTGAAAGTATCCATGCATATAACACTTATCAGAGTAAAAGGAACCCCCTGTAACTAAAATCCATAAATCCACAAATCTTGTTAACAAAGCCATACTAAAGCGAGAAAAAAAATGGAATATATTGGGGGCTTGGAAAAACAAAGGCAAGGGAAGGTAATTTGTTGAGAAATCAGTGCTAGTAGTATTAGGGTTTGATTTCTTTTCCTTGATAATTACTTGTGAATCATGTTGGCTTCTTTTACTTCTTTATTATATTATCTTTCATCTAGAAATTATCAAATTATGTGTGTATAAATATCACAAGAACAAGAGACACAAGATCTAGGCACTCAGCTAGGGAAAAACCCATATCTAGGGGAAATCCCAGTCAAACTTCTTCCTTTAGTAGTTAAGACAAGATAATCCAAGACTCTTTGACCTAGACACATACTTCCTCCAATCATCAAGTTGGCCATTCCTTCCTACAACTTTGATCTAGATCTTTGACCTTGCAGTAATAGAACTTTGACCTATCCACCAAAAACACTTCGACTTATGCAGCAACAGAACTTCAACCCGACCAATCTAGAACTTCGACCTCCCTAGCAGCAGATCTTCGACCCCAAAAACAACATAGTAACTTCGTATGAAAGAGAGAGAGATATAGATCAAAAATTCAACTTGTTCTTCTTGCACAATTCTTCCTTTTCCCCTTGAACTTCGCACTTTTATGCAATTTCTTCTTGTGTATCAAACTTGTTGAGTTGGTGAGAAAATAGATTGAATTGTACTTGTATATATAGCATCTTATGTGGGTCAAATTGTCTTCTTGTATGTTGACTTCATCAAGCAAGGGTCGAATTGGTGTGGAGGTGACAAATTACATATTTGATTGAATAATAATTATTTTTACATGTTTCAAAAGCCCAAGAAGGGTTTCATTAAATGGGCAATGACTCTTATGACTCAATATAAAACCTAGAAGTCCTTAATGGGGACTTTGACCAATAAGATGATGAACCACACATGAAACCCATGCTTAAATAAGCCATTGTAATAATAATAAAATTTTCTTTTTATATTCTTCAACACTTCCTCTTAACTAAGGAGGTATTCATAATTTACACATGTATATACAAGTACAAGGAAGATCTCAAACACAAGAACTACAAAGAGTTTAGGCACACGCTGTGCCATAGACTAGATTCCTGACCAAGGGAATCTATTTGGGAGGGAATAAGATGGACTAAAGCTTTCAACCTATCTAGGTACCACCAGGCTTACTTTCTAACCATCAACCCATGGAACTGGGTGTATAATGCAACGTAAGAGCTCTATGACCAACACCACCCTCCCTACTTCAGGAAATAGACATTAACACATAGGCTGGCCAAATGTCCTCCCAGGGATTTTTTATTGCACAAGATGCTTCCTAAAATATCTTCCAAACATTTATCATCAACGATATTAGTGCTATCAACCAAACCAAGCATGCTACTAAGATATTCAAACTTCCTATTAGGCAGAGACTTTGTTAGCACATCAACTACCTGTTCTTTGATCGGGACATACTATAGCTTCACGATCCCACCCTGTATCAAACTCCGAATGTAGTAGTACTTATTATTGATATGTTTTGTCCTTGCATGGAACACCGAACCTTCAGACATCTTAATGCTTCTTTGATTATCACATTTTATCACAGTAGGACTTAGAGGCTTCTCAAACAAATTTGACTGAAGTTTCTTCAACCATACAACCTCCTTTCCTACTTCACATGCAGCCACATACTCAACTTCAACACTACTCAAAACAACATGATCTTACTTTATACTTATCCATGAGATCATCAAATATCCTAAACCAAAACATCCACCAATAGTGCGTCTTCCATTAGTCTCACTGCCACCCCAATCAGAATCTGTAAAACCTGTCAAATTGACTTGTTGTCATACTTTAGGTAGTGATGCATAATGCCATGCAGATATCTTAATATATGCTTGGCAGCTATCCAATGATCATGAGAGGCTCCAATTGAAATTGACTAAGAATTTTAACAACAAAACATATATTCGATCTAATATTTACCAGATACATCAGATAGCCCACCAACTTATGATAGGTGGTAGGATCTATGAGACTTGAGTAAGATATTCTCCACTTCTTAAGATTGGTGATCATGGTAGTAGTCATGGGTTTGGAATCCATCATTCCGAATTTATGAAACAAATTGATTATATACTTTCCTTGCCCTAGATATATCTCCCTAGGTTTCTACCATACTTCTAGACCTAGGTAATAATGCATCAATTCGAGATCCTTCATCTCAAAATCGACTGCCAACATCTTCTTGCATTCTTGTATCATTTTCTCTACACCTATAATAAATAGATCATCCTCATATAGTAGAATAATGACTGGCTCATTATCCACAAATTTGATATAGAGATTTGGATTAGCAGTACTTTTGACGAACCCGATCCTTAGAAGGTATGCATCCATTATTGCATACCATGCCCTAGAAGCTTGCTTCAAACCATATATGACCTTCTTGAGTCTACAAACATGAGTGTCTTTGCCATTTATTTCAAAGCCTTCAGGTTGTTCAATGTATACTTCTTCATTAATGGTTCCATTTAGAAATGTTGTTTTTTCATCCATTTGATGAATATTCCATCCCATTGTAGCAGCCAATGAAACCAAGGATCTTAGAGTAGTATATCTTGTGGTAGGTGCAAAGATTTCTTAATAATATATACCTTCCTTTTGAGAGAAACCCCTTGCAATGAATTTAGATTTGTACTCGTCTATGCTTCCATCAACAACATGCTTGATCTTGTAAACCCATTTAGCAGTGGCAACCGATAAATCACTTGGTCTAGGAACTATTTACCAAATTCCATTCTTCATGATGGATTGATATTCTTCCTACATTGCCTTTTTCCATACTCCTTGATGAGAAGATCTTCGAATGTAGTTGGTTCACCTTCTATTAGTTTTGTCATGTATGCAACATATCCGTAACATCTTTTTGGCCTTTTTCTTTCTCTAAAAGTCCCTTTCGTAGCCCCGCGTCTTTTAGCATATTCAAGAGTAGCTTTTAACAAATTTGGCCTCTTCCTTGTGTTAGATATGATCATAGGTTGAATAGGCTCACTTGGTCCTTCTTCTTCTTCTTCTTGATTTGTAGTAGGATTGTCGTCGTGATCTTCTTCTTCTAATAGTGGTATGCCTTCATCATTGGAATTAATAGGAATATCTTTGGATCTTTTGTAGGCATGATTTTCATCAAATATAACATCCATGCTTACTTCAATATGTCTTCCTTCCTTGATGTAGATTCTATATGCCTTTGAAGAAAGACTGTAGCCAACGAAAATCCATTTAATTCTTGTAGAATCTAGCTTCTTTTATTTTTCCTTTGGAATGTGGATATAGGCAGGACATCCAAAGTTTCAGAGATGGTCCACACATGGCTTCCTTCCTGTGAATGCTTCTTCGTGTGTCCTATTATCGAGGATTATATGAGGACTTCTATTTTGTATATATATTTTAGTCATTGTTGCTTCTCCCAATAGACATTTTGGTATATCTTGATAAAAAATCATTGTTCGTATATATTCTTCAAGTGTTTTATTTTTCCTTTCTCAAACTCCATTATGTTCAGGATTGTAGGGAACAATAAGCTCCCTCTTAATTCCTACTTCTTTGCAATATGAAATTATTTCTTTTGAAGTGTATTCCCCACCATTATCGGATATCAAAGTCTTTATTCTTCATTCAATTAAGGCCCCTACTTCATATCTAAATTCCTTTAACTTTTCAAATACTTCGTCCTTTGCTTTGAGTAGATAGAACCATGTATTTCTAGAGTGATCATCAATGAAAGTTACATAATAAAGATGATCTCCAAGTCATTTTTCAGACATAGGCCCACACACATCTGAATGAATGAGGTCCAATATTTATTTAGACCTTGTTTCACTACTTGTAAAGGGATTCCTTTTATTATTTCCTAAGGTACATCCTTTGCATATTTCTTCACAATCTTCTTTGATATTGGGAATTCCATTTACCAATTGATTGAGAGAGGGAATAAAATTATAATGTAAATGTACATATCTTCTATGCCATAGTTCAATGGGATTTATTTCCATGGGAACTAGAGCTTGAGGAGATGGTATTATGACTCTTTGTAGACATCCTTCACGTACTCTAATAACCTTAGATTTATCGATGCTTAAATATTTTCCCCAAGCTAGAGCTTTTCCATCTACAAAAGAAATTTTATCACCTTTATCTTCTAAGCAAGAAATTGAAAGTAAATTCCTTTTCAAACCTGGAACATAGAGTATTGTTGATATGTACCTTTTCTCCATTGTCTAGCTTCAAAGAATTTGATCCCATGCCTTTAATAACATAACTTTTGTTGTCTCCCAATTCCACTGCATGAGAAGATTTTTCCTTTGATAAAGTGTGAATTTGTTTGCTATCTCCTGTCATGTGATTTGATGCTTCTGTTACACAATATTTTGTCACACATCCTGCACTTCCCTGTGTCATAACTTGGAGTGCCAAACCTTGATGACTATGTAGTGTACCCATCCTGATATGTAGTCCAGATCCTCCTTGGAGAACTAATGAAAAGTTGCCTTGAGATTTTCCTGGAGAAAATAAGCTCAAAATCCTAATTTCTGGGTCAACGCGACTATGACACTGCCCACTCGTACTGATAATAGGTTGCACCATATGCGCCTCGTGCTTCCAGTGCAGTTTTTGCCTAGATACGCTTGCTGATCCCTAAAAGGCAAGTTTTCCCAAAGAGGAGGAGAAGCTTTGTGATCTAGAGGCTTCCAAAACGATGAGCTAGATGATGTTCGTTGTGGATGTGGTTGATTTCTCCCCATATTACCCTTTGATCTTATCCATATGAGCTTCCTCCTTGAGATGAGGACCTTCCCCTATCTTTGGTGAGATCCTAACTCCCTCTCCCTGTATACAAATTCATCCTCCTCCATTCCAAAATGGTTGGTCTCTGATTATTTGCACCCTTATGTTGAGATAATTCCTACATGCTATTCATTTTAGCTTAGAGAAGGAGTGCTTGGAGAGCTTGAGCTTGGATTTGGAAATTCAATCAAGGAGTGCTACTAACATCAAGGCCTAGGTTGTATTATTCCTATTTTTTTATTAATATATACAACTTCTGGTTCAATTTCCATAAATTCTTGTGTCAATGCTTCATTTGTCTTAATTCTCCTTGATCTGTTAAGTGGATTACAATTGATTATTCTTGTTGCACTTTTATGATTTTCGTGTCTTTGACCTCTTGTGCAGGTATTCAAATGCTATGAGCAGTGAGGACTGACCCTAAGGAGCAAGTGATCAAGATCTCCAACAAAGGAGTGCATTATAGCATTAGAGCAAGGTAGGTCTCCTTTCTCTTCTCTTATTTCGTTTGCAATCAAGGAAAGTGTCTTGTAGATTGTCTCATTTGTTGCTAGACCCACTCATTGGGCTAGAGGGACAATCTCTATCTGCATAGAGGATTTACCTACACAACAAAATGACGACTCCACTAGTACCCATTTGCTTACATCTCTAAAATAGGACACTGCTACCCACATCACTGATCACATCCATGAATGGAGACATCGACGTTGCCTCATCAAGTTTGAAATACCTGATGATTTGTTAACTGAATGGTTTACCAAATCATTCGTCAACAAAATTGCTGCAAACATAGCAATGGGAGTTTGTGTTACTGAAGATCAAGCCATTGCTCGTGCCCAATATTTAGATTTGGTATATTCCCAATTTGGCACATTATATGATCTCTTACCTAATGCTCCGAGGCCATCTACAGATCTAGCATCTTCTAATTCTCTAGACATACTACCTGTCGATGTATTATTGGATCAGTATCTCAAACTGTTAGTAAAGCTTCTTCAAAGAAAAATTCCATTTCGAATACTGAATTCAATCCTCCTTCGAAACCCTCTTTGAATTATTGTAAAACCTCTGAGTTTAATGTCGTTGAGTCTAACACAGAAAACAAAGCCTAAAAAGGTAAAAAGAAGGGTTAAGGAAAAGAAAAATATGATACCCCAAAACAAGATATTCCTAAGTCATCTACTGATGATGTCTCCAAATGTAAGCCTAAGTATGCTTGCGTCATTTATGAGGAAGATCACTATACCAACGATTGTCCCCGTCGTATGGAAGTTATTCGCTTGTTGAAAGGAACTCAAGGGACCCTGGCTATACTGAAATAACCTTTTCCATGACAACAAACCCAATTGGTAGAACAACCACAATCCTCTGCCTCTTCAAGTTCTCAGGTTTACATTAGTGGAACAATGCTTATTTCTGTTTCCACCTGATTGAAAGATTATCAAACTCCTCAAAAGAAGACAGTGGAAAAATAAGTCATTGATGCACCTTCTACTTTTGCTCCACCCAGTTCCAGTCCTCTTCATATCAAGAGACCTCATAATGAATCCGCCATCTAATTGCCTCCTAAAAGCGTGCTTCACAAGTCATCTTATAATTCAAATGCTAGAGCTGCTCAAAATTATAGTATTGTCGAAGATCTGGATCAAGCCTTAGAAGTTCTCCTAACTTGTCCAATGCAGTGGAAATCATTATTATCTCCTATAGGAGGAATTGATCCTACGGATTTGAATTTCATCACTTTGATCTGGAAAACCATGTTCCTTGTCTTCCCCATCAAATTGCAATTTTAATTCAAGTCATTATAAAAAGGAAGATGATTCATCAAACTGTCATTGATGAGGGCGCTTCCACCCGCATCATGTCTATTTCATGTTGGAAATCTATCAACTCTCCACCTCTCAATTAGTCTCCAAACACCTTAGAAGCCTTTTGATGACAGAGGATCTTGTCCTTATGGTATTCTCACAAGTTCTCCCATCACCTTGGAAGGGAAAAATGTCGAATTAGAAGTAGAAGTTGTAGATGAAAATTTGAATTATAACCTTCTACTTGGATAAAGTTGGACTCATGCCATGTTTTGTGTGGTTTCCTCCTTATTCTGTGTGCTCTGTTTTCCTCATGAAGGGAAAATCGTCATCGTCAATCAATTGGAATTTTTCTCTTCTGGTGCTTCAAATGGCAATGTCCCATATGTGGGAAATATCGATATTCACTATGAGAGTGTGGGGGCAGGTGTTTCCAAAGATTTTGGTTTAATGGGAAATTTTTCTCTCCCACCTCCGCATGTCACCTCAGTCAAGATGATCTTAACCTTATGTGATGCATGGATCATCCCTACTCCAGATCAATTTGATTCTTTTGGTGATGCTATGTCGCTAAGTCCTTTAGAATGAGCTCATCAAGAAGTTATTTTGGCTTCAACTACTACTTCTGAAAGTCATACTACTCTTAGTATGCACCTAGACAAATATTCACAATATCCTTGTCTTGGTTCTTGGGATTCTCCAATGTGCTTGAATGATATATTTCCCATCGATGATAGTATTGTTGAGGTCATGTCTCTTGACAAAACTCCTTGGAATGATGCTCATCATTGTTCCTTGTTTCTTCCAAGTCTTAGTGAGATTTCTTCATGCCTTGAGACTTTTGTTTCTCATAACCCGACGCATCCACTTCAAACACCTATTTTGGTGCATGAATTTCTATCCAAAGGTAATATGGGAAATATTATTGCTACCATGCCAATCAACATTTCCATTAAACCTAGGATTGTTGAGAACATCAACATCGAGGTTTCCTGTTCTCCGGAAGAGATCAGTGTTTACATTGACCTTTTTAAAGAGTTTCCTGATGTCTTCGGTTGGTCGTATGAGGAGATTCCTGGTATCGATCTAGCTATAGTGGTGCATGAAATAACCACTTATCCTGTTGGGTAGAGGATCCCCCGTGTAACGGTTTTGGGGCTTAAAGCCCGCAATTTTGGGTAAACATATGGTGAAGGTTCCATGAAGTATGCGAAGCGCGAACTGTAATGAGTTAAGTCAAAGGGTTGTTCGCCTGAGAAAAATGTAAGATAATAGAAAGCGAGTCGGCCTACCCATGGTCTGTGGACCATGGGAATGTATAAATAGAGTAGGGCTTTAGGTTTATAAGTCAGTCTTTTGGTAATTTTTTATCAGATTTGAAGTGTAATGGGTTGTTTGCTCTAAGTCTATAAGTCTATGTCGTGGTTGGTAGTAGATAATGTAGGCTCTGCAGTTGTGTATGCAGAGGCCTGGTAGATTCCGCAGTGATGTGCGTGGACTCCTGCAGCTGAGTGCATAGGGCAGAATAAGGTTGTACTAGATAGAAGATTAATAAAGAAAAGTATTTCTGAATTATTGTGCATCTGGTCTCTGATCTGTATGGTTATTCTTATGTTATGGTTCTATGCATATCTTTAAGATTTATGGTTGCGCGCGCTGGTTATAACTGTTGAATGTTTGATTAAACACCTTAAGAAATAGATTAGATCTATAATAACCACAATACTAATAAGAATCCAAGAATTGCCTCGTAGACGAGCTACCCCAAGGCCAACTATTGTGCAGAGTGGCGCAAGTGTGCAGGTTGGTTCGCGACCCCTCTAGACCTCATCAAGGCATCCATAGGGTGTGGAAACCTGGTTCTAGCACCCTCCCATACTACCTCGGGTGAGACTTCAGTCCGTGCTCCATGGACTATTGCCGAAAGGGCTGGTAGTGTAGGATTTGCTTGGCTAAAACACTTCCAAACCTAGGTCAGGCCCTAATGAGCCAACAAATGGTTCCGTTGTCGGGATTGGGCTTTGCCTAAGGGATGTTTGATGTCAGAACGCTGGAACCCTATGAAGAAAGATATTGAAGATTGGATGGATCATAAGCTTCAAAAGTTTGTGGTACAGGAAAAACAAAACCCTGCAGATATCTGAAAATAGGTGGCTAGATCATTACGTATATACGGAAATCCACGAGATATTCTTCACATATTATGTGAAAAATGGGCGATGCAAATCCATTAATGAGTGGAACAGCGCGGAGCGGAAAGACCTACAAAGGTATCGAAGGGTTAGTAAATAGTCCTTTAATTTCACCGCTGCGAGCAAGTGACGAAGAGCATGCTTGGGTATCTCTGAGGAGTGCGGTTAGTTTGATCAAGCAACACATTCCGTAGATATTGTCCCCTCTAACGCCATCGCTCCCATCACCTTCTTCAACCCCATCTCACCCACACCACCTCCACCAAACCAGCGGGTTAGCATGACGAGCATGATTAAGTTGCCTGTATTCAAAGGGGTAGGGAGCGAAGATCCTGATTAGTTTTGGTTCGTAGTAAGAGTAGTATGGGAAGTGCATGGAGTTACGGATAATAACATTAAGAAGGCCACCTTGGTAAGTGCATTGGAGGATCGTGCGCTAACTTGGTATATTAAGCACTCGAATGATCATTCGAATGCCGGAATAGCAGAAATCCAGATTGCATTAAACAAAGAATTTAGCTGGCTGAAATTGGAGACGCACTCGATCATCAGATTCAAAGAGATCGTGGTGCTGCCAAGTGAAACCCCCTGGGATATGGATCAGAGACTGAAAAGCACGATCCGTGAGGTTAACATGATGCTAACAAATGCACAACACTACGCGTGGTTTTTGGCGTCTCTGACACCACATCTGAGGACGACACTATCATAGTAGAAGATTTCAACTCAGGCAAAAGCATTGGAAACAACAATGAGGTTGCATGAAACTCAGATATAGGATTCTGGGTAGGGAGTCCAGTAGATCCATGTGCAACTGCAAAACCTATGCTTGGAGATGCAAAGTTTGAAGCAGGAAAGGGTGCCCCGACCAGAGGCGTGTGAAGAAGTGTGGTGTATCAAATGCAAAGGTCAAGGCCACAACAAGGATCACTGCCCTTTATTCACGAATTATTTGGAAAGAGGTGGATCGATGCCAGTGAGACTAGAAGTACAAGCAGGGCCAAGTGCAACACCTGCACTCTGGTGTGCTATCTGTCAGATAGGAGGAAAGCACCCAACAGACAATTGCCATCTGTCCACAACAACTGTACTGTAACTTCTATAGATCAGTGGGTCACGATGAGTGAACGTGTCAGAGCTATGATCTAATGATGGATAGAACCCTAGCCTATCAAATGCAGATTGAAATGTGAGGTTTTGATCCAGCCACAACAATGGCGCGTGGTGGATTCCAAGGACATGGACAAGGGCGAGGAGGAATGGGACCTGGACAAGGGTGCAGACAGCTAATCTATTATAATTGTGGAGGACCGGGGCACTATGCTCATGGTTGTACCAACCCAACGAGAATATCTTGTCCATACTTTGAGTAGTTTGATCATGAAATGGTAGATTGTCCGATGTTGATTGCAAAAATGTGCGACAAAGGGGTACTACAGCCTACTCCCACTAAAAATATCTAAATGATGAGGTCCGAGCCATGCGAAGAAGACCCCAGCGTAAACATGGTACTAAGAAGCGGTGTGATTAGAGGGGAAGATAAGAGGAAACAACCCAGAGAAGATTCATGGGTTTGCGAGGCTCCTACAAAGGAACCTGAGTCTGAGTTGGAATGCAGGAAGGAAACGATTAAGGAAGCTAAGGGGAGCTTGACGAAGGCCTCTACTTCAAGTAGTAAGGATCAACTTGAGCCTGGAATGGATCCTTCTATGCTTACTACCCTTTTAGAGACATGTATGAAGCTGCTACACAACAATAAGGCAGTTAAGGGATTACAAGAGCTGATCACTAGGTGCGCAAGGTCAGGTGAGCCATGCGTGGTCCAGAAACTTGGAAAGCATGCTTTGCATACCGGACGGGAAATGCGATTGACGGTGAAAATTGGTGAGTATGAGATGGATTAGGTCATCCTAGATTTTGGGTCAGATGTGAATGTATTACCAAAACAGACATGGGAACGCATGGGCATGCCTGCGCTGTAGTGGTCTCCTATTCAATTATAGATGACCAACCAACAAAAGATCTTACCAATGGGCAGGTTGCAAGGGGTGACAGTGGACATTGAAGGTGTAAGTACGTAGATGGATTTTGAGGTAATAGAAATTGTTGATGACAGTAATCCATACCCTGCGTTGCTAGGAATAGACTGGGCCATGGACATGAATGGGGTCATCATCTTAAAAAGACGGAAGATGATATTCGCAAAAAAATCAGTCCGTGTAATAGTTCTACTGGACCCAGCCAAACGAGCGCACTACACTGAACCTGTGCACGATGAGGACAGTGACGATGAATTAGACTGCATCTACTAGATAACGGTGCAAGACCAGGATCAGGTGAATCCAATAGCAGACAGGAGAATCTCATGGGAACACGACAGTTCCTGCACGTTAGACTCAGATGAAGAGATAGTGTGATGGAAAAACCAATTGCATGAAGTAACAACGCTAAATTGTAATATGATGATTAGATCACTGCGATGTGTGACAACTAAAGTAAGGAAACTACTAGCAGATGACGGCGCAACAAATGGGGAGGAAGTCGTAGACCACTGTGGAACTACAATCATGTAGTTGAAGCGGCACGGTGTGCAAAAAGGGGCGCTGCACACGACAACTACACAAGGGTGGTGTACCCCTTGGAAGATTAGGTGGAACGGGCGTGAATATAGAAGGTGGCTGCATGCATGGGTTGGAGGCCCTCAGCATTGAATGTGGTCTGGGCAGCCAGGATGAAGTGGTTTGGGCACCTACCTATGATGAAGGATGCATCTATATGCTGTGCAACCACCACCCTACTAAATCTTCACGTATGAGGCGTTTGCTGGACCTATAGGACCATAAACAAAATGGGGTGCAAGAAGATGGCCCTATCTGCAATCAGACACAATGAAACCAGGAAGGCAAAGAGACTTTCCCTGACCACTGCCCCTATAGTTCGAATTGACTGCAAGGACCTAGGCAAAGGAATTTGGTAGTTGCAGGAAGCCATTTGGCACAACAACTTGCAACTTCGTGAACTCGATGAAGAATGGCCACAGCTAAGGAGGAAAAGTGTGATGTTGGATGAGGAAATCAGCAAAATGAAAATCAGAGTCGCACAAGTGGGCCACACAAATATGAGAATAAGGGGAACAGACTTGGCCAACCCTACTATGGTACTAGAACGAGATGCAACCCCACTATCATGGCTGTGACCGCACCAATGGGGGAGTGTACCATATACAATAGAGCGCGATGGTCTACCAGATACAAAGGTACTTGAAAGGTGCCCACAGCTCGGGTTAGCAAGAAAATCAAAATCTCGCACTAGGGGTGCAACCACCTGAGTATCTGTAGGAGGCCCACTCTCAGTGCTCCACATAGTTGGAAGAGGGCATGGGACTATAAAAAAGTCTGTAGGGGGGTTGTGCAGCTCGGACGTGGTGCACAAAATTAGTATGAAGCATAGAACGTGTTCGTGTACAAGGGACTGCGCTGTCGCGTGGGGAGGACGGAAGGTGACTGTTGCAGATACTGTTCATGATAAGATGTCCCATTTAAGACACCAAGGAGTAGATGACATACAATTAAGACACAAGGTTGAACAAATCTACCACCAAAATCGCAATAATGAGCCACGAAAGGGGGGAACGGTCAAATTTGAATTCAAAGAGGCATATAAAGCACAAGTGGCATATCACCGAACAACCCTTGGCACTTTGCATATTAAGTCGTTCTGTTATCAAGCAGACAAGAGCATGATGAATGAGGCAGTCGTGAGAGCAAGTCCATGGTTTCAAGCATTACCGAAGGATATGCAGGAGTCCCTAATTAGGACAATATCCATAACTAAGGATGTTACGCAGAACCCTACGCTGCAGGTAGGGGGTACAACCGAGATCCCTAAATCACCCTAGATGTCGCGGACCAAGAAGGACCCACAGGTAGTAGGACTGGTCCGGATGTCTCCACAAAATCAACGATTCAACAAACTATCGATGGAAGAAAAGGGAAAAATAATTACTATTGAGAGCGATGATGAAGAAGAGGATCCTCCAACCTTTGTCAAAGAGATGGAATCAGAGGAAGAGATGGAAGAAGATATCTAGCCAGTACGAGCTCCAGCGAAATGGCTTAAGTATGTCCCCCCATGGAAAGGGAGGGTTAAGGTACCTAATGATTTGGATGCTGTTAAAAGCGCACTTATAACCCCGTCCCTCCCCAAAGGGGTTCTATTCGAAGGAATGGCGATTGGTTGCATTCCCACTATGAAATTTGAAGTTTGGGACCTTGTGGATACTGAGAAGTTTCCCCATTTAGAAATTAGCAAATTGATGGAACAAAGCACGGAGGGGGCCGTTACAACACTACAGCCGCAGAAATGGCTGTGAGGGGTGGAGGAGGCCAGTACTCCACCTCCTGTCAATTCCACATTTTCATTGGGCTGCAATCACGATATTTTTCATCAGGAAACTACTCTGCCTATTGCACGATGGGTACTTATGGCTAGGAAAACCCATCCCCATCACGGTGGAGCTCATTCATAGGATCTCTCAAATTCCGTGTGAAGGAAGAGACCCCATGGAAATAGTTTGCATGAGTGGCGACTTGATGATTGCGGAAGCCATGAAAAAGAACTATAAGTTGGAGAAAAAGTAGAGAGGGTATGTTAGTACTAGTATTCAGGACAAAGGGGTCTGCATTGCTACCCAGTTGCTGGTAGGAAAGGTGATGAGAAAATGTCGAGGCTGTGAGGTACCAACAACGGTCATTGCGTTAGCTGAGCAATGTGCAGAAGGGGTACGATTCAATTGGGTGCAGTTCCTTTGCAATGAATTCTTGACAAATTGCAGGGAGACCCAGAAGTAGGGTAAGACCTTCCACTATGCGTGGTTTCTCTTATCCATCCTATTGGTTACAGGTGAATTGCCCAAGGATAGTCAGTTTCCTCCCTTGGATCAGGATTGGCCAGAGGGAGCAAAATATGTGTTGCTATGGGCGACGAAGGATGCCACAAGAATATGAGAAGTCAAGATTTACTGGATACTGATGGACACGAACATACGACATTGGATCAACCAGCAACCCCACCTATTTGCCGAGGTATATGACAGTGTGAAAAGCATTGCCGACTTTAAGGTGGATATGCACCATGTGTATATCTAGGCGCGCAAGGATCCAGAGCAGACGTGGACCACACTTCCCTTCATAATCAGTGATGATGTTGTTTTCGTGGTGCTTGATACTTGGCCATTGAAGTGGTGTGGACCAAATGTGATAGGGCACGATGAGACCACGATCCATAGAAGGTTTCTGCCAAGTTCTTAGCATAGCAGAAGCGGAATGAACAACTTGCTGAGGAAGTAAGGGCGTCCCAGGAGGGGCTGCTACAATAGAGGACAAAAGAGGCCCAAACATGACCACAGAGCTAGAAATGGATAATGTGATGGAAGGTGTGGAGCCAAGCACCACCTGTTCACCCTTAAAATGATCGCATGCAATAGAATGGTCAAGGTCATGGAAGAAGACCAAGGTGTCCAAGTTGGATGGGGAGCCTATTACACTAACCAAGGGTGACCTATGTGACATCTGGGATACAGTTCGTGAAGCCACTAGGGAGGCTCTCGACAAAGCAATGACAGAGCAACACACTATGTTGGGGGCACTCAGGGCGCAACTACAGGACTTGCAAGCACGACCCCCACAACCGGAAGTGGTAGCTGCCCATGGAGCTATGGGTACATCAGCAATTGAGTAGCTACTGCGGGCCAAAATGGCTAATACCATCATGCTCCCAGCAGAAGCATTGATAGTGGACAACGTGAAGGACAGAGCTGTGGTAGGCCGACTCACGGGACTTGGATTAAACTTCACTGCCCTCCCACGCGAAATATTATACTAGCTACAGGATGGTGGAACGACAGAGCTTCGCGGTTGGGAAGGATGTGCGGTACAAATGCTCAGTGAGAAATGAATTAACATCGAGCAGTTGAGCCTCCAACATGATGAAGCAATAGCACAGAACTAACAGTTGAGCAAATTGTTGAGGAAGCATGTTATTGTGTCCCTGAGCTCAAGATTGCAGCAGACTTACTTGTAGGCATACGGATCCACAAGTTGGCCAGTGGGTTCCGCGAAGCGAAGGAGGAAGTAGTGAGGATCCAATTGAACCTTAGCTTGCAAATTGTAGAACTGAGACTCAAGGCACAACCCTCTATGCCACCAGAGGCTAGAGCGTAGCGGAAATGCGTCATCCAATCCGGGTGGGAAGCAATAGCACATGCCATACAGAAGTGCACTGGCTTGTTAGATCAGTCACTTATCATGGTCACTTCACAACAAGAAGACCCAACATTACAGCGGTTAGAGACCAAAGCACGAGAATTGTAGTAGGCCTATGATAATGTCTGGGGGACCGTGCAGACAATTGCCATTACCCAGCGATTGGCTAAGATGAGGGAAGCCCAAGCTCTCAAGGCACAAGTCGATGCCACTTGCCAGAAAGAAGTTGTGCTTAAAGAACGCATCCAGCCTTGGCTCGAGGAGGCCTTTGCGGTCACTGCCAACATCGAGGGAAAGCTAGCACACATGCAGGCAGGATACGAACTCAGACAACCAAGTGAAATTGATAATGATGTATCAGAGGCTTGCACACAATGGGTACAACAGATGGCAGAAGAATGTGTTACGGAGGTAAGCGAAGTGCAGAAGTTGCTGGATAACCTCTGTGCAAAGATCATCGCACCAGTCGAGTGACTTGGCATGAGTCACGATGATTGTGTTGGGGTCTTGTTGGGCAAAGGATCCCCCACATAATGGTTTTGGGGCTTAAAGCCCACAATTTTGGGTAAAAGTATGGTAAAGGTTCCGCGAAGTGCATGGAGCCCGAATTGTAATGATTCAAGTCAAAGGGTTTTCTGCCCAAGAAAAATGTAAGATAATAGAAAGTGAGTCGGCCTACCCATGGTCAGTGGACCATGGGAATGTATAAATAGAGAAGGGCTTTAGGTTTAGAAGCCAGTCTTTTGGTAATTCTTGATCATATTTGAAGTGTAATGGGTTGTTCGCTCTGAGTCTATAAGTCCATGTCGTGGTTGGTAGTAGATAGTGTAGGCTCTGCAACTGTGTGCACAGAGGCCTGGTAGAGTCTGAAACTATTTGTGTGGACCTCTGTAGCTGAGTGTGCAGGGTGGAATAAGGTTGTACTGGATAGAAGATTAATAAAGATAAGTATTTCTGAATTATTGTGCATTTGGTATCTAATTTGTATGGTTATTCTTATGTTATGGTTCTATGCATATCTTTGAGATTTATGGTTGCGTGCACTGGTTATAATTGTTGAATGTTTGATTAAACACCTTAAGAAATACATCAGATCTATAATAACCACAATAGTAATAGGAATCCAAGAAGTGCCTCGTAGAGGAGCTACGTGAAGGCCAACTGTTGTGCAAAGTGGCGTAAGTGTGCAGATTTGGTTTGCGACCCCTCCAGACCTCATGAAGACATCCCTAGGGTGCGGAAACCTGGTTCCAGCACCCTCCCATACTACCTCGGGTGAGACTTCAGTCTACGGTCCACAGACTATTGCTGAAAGGGCTGGTAGTGTGGGATTTGCTTGGTTAAAACACTTTCGAACTTGGGTTAGGCCCTAATAAGCCAACATATCCTAATACGAAGCCCATTCGTCAATGAATCCATCTGGTGCATCCTAGAAAGGCCGCTGCTATTAAGGGAGAAGTTGAAAAACTTCTAAAAGATGGTTTTATTTACCCCATCCCATTGACAGAATGGGTTTCCAATATTGTACTGGTCACTAAAAAGAAGGTAACAATTCGAGTTTGTGTTGATTACTGCGATATCAACTATGCATGCCCTAAAGACAATTATCCCACTCCCTTTATTGATCATATAATTGATGTGTGCACTGGGAGTGAGATCGTTTCTTTTATGGATGGTTTTTGTAGTTATAACCAGATTAACATATCACCTGCTGATCAACACAAAACTTCTTTCATCTATCCATGGGGGACTGTTGCTTATAAAAAGCACCCTTTCGGTGTCAAAAATGTTGGTGCTACCTTCCAAAGAGCGATGCCATATGCTTTTCATGATATTAAAAACATCGTTCATCCTTATTTGGACGACTTGCCAGCTCATTCTACCAAGGGTCGTGACCATTCGGACCACCTTCGAGCAATCTTTCTACATTGTCGACACTAGAATATTCATCTAATTCCACATAAATGTGTCTTCTGCATCGAATTTTATCGTCTCTTGGGTTTTTTTTGTGTCTAAACAAGACATATGAATAGATCCTTTGAAAGTAGAGGCTATTGTAATTCTACCCCTTCCTTCATCCCTACACCAATTGCAGAGTTTGCAAGGGAAAGCCAATTTTCTTCATCATTTTGTCCCTAATTATGTTGATCTTGCCAAGGGATTTACTCACTTACTTAAGAAGGGGATCCCATTCATTTGGGATGAAATTGCTCAACAATATTTTGATTCTCTAAAGAAAACACTCATCAATGCTCCTTTATTGCATTCCCTTGATTGCCACCACGATTATTTCTTGTACTTGGTCGCGACTGACAGTACTATTACCATGGCACTAGTAGAGGACAATGACGATGGTAAAGAATGTGTGGTTTATTATTTGAGTCGATATCTTATTAACATAGAAACACGATATGCTCATGTCAAGAAGCTCGCCTTGGCAACGCTCCATGCTATCCAATGATTTTTCTATTATATTCTTGTATGGAAGACCACAGTGATTTATGATTGTAAATCCATGACTTATATTCTGACCCGTCAGTTGCTTGGGGGAAAATAATATAAATGGATCATTATCCTGCGAGATTTTGATTTGGAGTTTAGTGCCACCAAATCAAAGAAATCACTAGTTTTTCCAAAATTGATCTGCGCTCCTCCTTTTGCAAACACCTCCACTAATTTTACCGAGCAGATTCCTAATGAAACCTTATTTCTCATCAGTACTCTTGACCCATGGTATGAAGATATTATATTTTATCTTTATAACTAGACTTTCCAATCCGAGTTGTCTCGATCTGACCATCGCCACATTCGACATCAGTCTCATCCTTATTAGATTATTGGTGATACGTTATATGGATTCGGTGTTGATTCTGTTCTTCGATGATGTTTAAACTTGAAGATGTTGAATGAGTCCTAAATGGATGCCACTCTAGGGCATGTGGTGGTCACTTGTCAGGCTATGCCACTGCTTAGAAAATCCTTCGTGCTGGTTATTTCTGGCCTTCTATCTTCAAAGATTGGATTTTGGCAGTTCAAAAGTGCCATGAATGTCAGATATATAACCATAAAAAACATGCACCACCAACACCCTTACACCTAGTTGTTACCGTAGGCCCATTCTCTAATTGGAGAATTGGTTTCATGACCTGTAACCCTCATTTGACCGAGGGGCATGGCTATTCATCGTCATCGTCGACTATTTTACTAAATGGACTAAGGCAATGCCCACATATACCGCTGACGGTACAACTGCTACTCAATTCCTCTTTAACCATGTCATAGCCTGTTTTGGTGTCCCTCAAGCCATTGTCACTGATCACGGATCCCATTTTCGTTATTACATGATGGAAAATCTTACTGCTCAGTTGGGTCTGCATCATGACAACTCAACTCCTTATTACCCATAGGTCAATGGCCAAGTTGAAGTAGTTAATAAAGTATTAGTTACTATGCTTGAACGTACCATTGGAAAGCATAAAAAATACTAGCATCTCATGCTATTTTCGACTCAATGGGCTTACCGAACCTCAGCTAAGATAGCCACTAGTTTCACTCCAATCTAGTTGGTATATGGTTTAGAGGTGACACTCCCTATCAAGTGAGATATTCCTTGTTAAAAATAGCTATTGAGGAATGCTCACTTTATCTTGAAAGGCTTGATGAAACCTGTCGTATTGCTGCAATGGTTATCAAAGCACAGAAAAAAAGAGTTAAATCTCATTATGATCAAACTGTTTCTCCATGATTTTTCGCTGAAGGTGACTTGGTCTTGTTGTATAACAAAGCCAATGATAAGTTGGGAGCTGGGAAGTTTGAACCTATGTGGCATGGGCCATACATTGCTAAACTAGTTTTGCATAAAGGCGCCTATGAGTTGGTTGACTACAAAGGTAATGCGTTAGCACAACCCCACAATGGGCTTTATCTGGAAAAGTATTATGCGTGATTTCCATATAATTACTTTTGTACATTAGTGTGTGTTTTGAATTTTTGGTGTGAGTTTTTCCTTTTCAGACATGTTTCCTCTACTTACCTTGTGTTCCACTCGGTTCGCAAATGTCCTAAAACCATTATGTTGGTTTTGCTGATGGTGTTTGTTGTAGCACACATAACTTATCTTCCACAGCTTGGGCACTCTTCGACCCTAATGACGAGTTGATCAATTTACAAGGGTTTTTCTTGGGATGAACAACTAATAATACTACCGAATATAGTGTAATTATTGAACTTTTATTGGAAGCAGTTGCTCTTGGAATCATAAATTTGGTTGTTAAGTTAGATTCACAACTCGTTGTGCTACAATTAAATGGTCATTATTTAGTATGAAATCCACAAATTTTTTGTATGTATCTACGTGTCCGATTACTGGAAAGAAACTTTGATTACATTACGATCAACACATTCCATGAAATTTGAATACGTTAACAAATGCATTGGCAAATTATGTTTTATATAGACATTTGTGCCACTTGTAAAAAACCGAACACATCATCATGATATATGAAAACATAAGTAAACAATAGAAACATGCATATATATATATATATGTATATATATATATAATCATATATATATATATAGATATATTAAAGTCTGTCAAAATTTTTATATCAAAATCTCATTAAATAGTGTTATGAGACACATGGCTTTAAAAGCATACAACAATGCAAATAATATGAATAAGAATAGGCTATTCGCCCACATGATTCTCATGACAGCATAAGACATCTCTAATCACTCAGCCTAACAACTAACGAAGTCTCACAGATACTCCTACTATGTGCCTCTAGTACCACGGCGACACGTCATCTATAGTAGCGTACTCTGGAATCCCCCGAGTAAGGACTTATAGGTTTCACTCCATCTCCACTCTAGGATCTTCTCCTTCCTTGTATGGAGCTTCTTCCTTCTATTGGGTGTGCTACTCACTGAGCTAGCAGAGATATTCCAGGAGGTCTTTCCAGTCCCACATCCACAAAATTATCATAAGTAAACTCTCAAATGCATGCAAAAAAAATCATAAAGCTTGAAAAATTCCAAGAAACAAGTTTTTACCTACATCGCTCCATTTTGCACCAGGTGGTAGAGGAAGATATGGGTTTCCTCTGAAGTTTGTACCCGCATAGGCATACTCATTTACCACAATAAGTTGTTGGTGTAACAAATCAAAGAACAACAGAGGGAAATGCATCCGTTGACATCCTCCACCTCGAGGCATAATCTCACTCCATCCGAGTAACCTTAGATCCCTTGGACCTGGATCGTCCACCTCTACCCACTGGTAATGAAATAGAGGCACATGCTCCAAGAAGAATGTGACTAAGATTGATCCAAATAGAAACTGCTTCAGATGACCTATTTTGCACTTGGTCAACTGTCTTTTCATGTTAACCAACAATCCTTCACACCAATTAAATACAATTGGAGTGAGACAATCCACTGCATATTGGAACTGAGATTTCGTTGCCTCATGTAATGCCTAATCCCCAGCTATACGGGCCATGGTATGTAGAATATTCCTCAAGGGTAGGTTGTTGATGGTTTGTATCTTAACCTTTCCACTTACAGTTGTTTTTGCATCCCAACAATGCCTTCTGATCAGTGTATTAGTGCTCTCTCCTCTAGTATGAGCTCCGAAGAGTTGGACCCTCTCTCCTATTCTAGACAGTCCAGTGATGAAGTAGATGTTAGATACATCTAGTTCCAGTTCTTGATATTCAATAATTAAGATCTTGTGACCGACATCCCATAATCCTATGCAATACTCTAGCAACTCATTTTGATCTCTGAGTCCCGGGGTTTGAAAGAACTTAAGTAATCCACAGTCCCTCAAAGTTTTAACACATGCTTCACTTTAAGAATCTTGGTAGTCTTCTGCCTCATGGCCTTTCTATTTCCATTCGATAGCCATATTCATTGAAATCTCCTACAAATAATCCATAAGTGATATTTAGAAGCATTTCAATGGATCAAAATTTTGTAAAAAACGATTAAGACAGAGTATTTCTCATTTTACGTTTTGCTCTACACCCAGCGTGACTGTTCAAATTGTTTTTATGCTGGCAGCGTGAGGGTCTTTTGGGCTATCGAGTGATTAGTGTGGATCCAATTATCAGACTCGTGATTGCCCCCAATAATAAAAATGAAAAAAACCTCCTCTTAAACAGTAAAAAATTCTATAAATGGCATAAAAATGGTATGAAAAACAAGAGAAAGGGAAGGGCTCTTACTTGCAATTGACGGTTCATGAAATGGTATCCCGGATCTAGCAAACCGCTTGCCTGAAGAATCAAAGAAAATAGGGTAAAATGCACTCTCCAAATTACTCAAAGTGAAATGGTAAAATATTTTTATTTTTTGTCTATTTATAAGTTTTTAAATACATTTTTACCAATATTTTATTATTTTTCTTGATATTGGTGATGTGTGGTTGTCTTTGTGCAGTGACATGATCTTTTGGTGGTAAGAAGATCATTCTTGACCGATTCAATAAGTTTCGTTTTATCTCCTTTTCAGACTCGTTAAAAATAAACAAAAAAGGAACCCCCTTGGGGTCATCTTTAAGCTCTTTTCTGACTCTCAGAAGATGAAATATCACCGAGTACTTATTTGTTCAAACTCCTTAAATTAAATGAATTAACATCATCTCAGTATACATTTACCCCTTTTTCGAGATGGGATTGATTATTTACAAAAAAGGAACACCTTGGTCAACATGGTTAAGAGGTTTTCTCGAATATTGTTTTATACCCTTTCGGGTTCGAGAGACATTACGAAAAGGGACCTGATGGAGTTTTTTTTTTCATCTCTTTTTCAAACTCTCTAAATATGAAAAAGATACCGAGTTACTCTTTCGTTGAACTCGCAAAAAATTAAATGAATAAATACTTTTCACCGTGATGAGACTGAGTTTCTCCTTCCTAGGACTCATAAAACTTACTAGGATGGATTCATTCGAAGAATGAACTTATATGACAAGCATATGTTATCCCCTTCAAGCTTGTGATTAAAAATAATTGGGGTGCTCACTAGAAATAGTGGGGAAAAATGAAATTGAAACATCTCTTGATAGGCGACATGTTGCTCTTGAACATGATACTCATCTGTTTCTCGTGTCGGGTTTGGGATATCCTAGCTTAGTCATTTGTATTTCCAGGTTTGGGTGATCCATTTTTGCCTCTCATATGCCTATTCCACTTCGTCGTCATAACCCTTGGTCTTATGTTGAGTCAAATGCTGCCAGACTCCGGATTCGTGTCACAGATATGTTCAAGAGAAGTCCTATCTACAGTTTACTACCTATACATTGTCTGACATTTTACCACAGTCTTAAATCATATTAGTTTATTTGGAAATTCAATCAAGGAGTGCTACTAACATCAAGGCCTAGGTTGTATGATTCTTGTTTTTTTTATTAATATATACAATTCTTGGTTCACTTTCCATAAATTCTTGTGCCAATGCTTCATTTATCTTAATGCGTCTTGATCTATTAAGTGGATTACATTTGATTATGCTTGTTGCACTTTTATGCTTTTTGGTGTCTTTGGCCTCTTGTGTTGGAAATAATACTGATAGGGGGGGTGAATCATTTGTAAATCAATAACTTTTTGATTTCCATAATTAGATTTATATACTCTACTTTAGTGAAGGGAACTCACGTGTGCACGCAACTGTTCTTAAGGCAACCAACGTATATCTAGTGAACTTATGATTTAGTTAATTCATCATATGTTGATCTTTAATCTGTGCATCAGCAATTTATTAAATGTTAAATAGTAACCATGTGCAGTTAATAACAAAATGAACCATCACAGATAAGCAACACACATGAACACCAAGAGTTAAGGTGGAAACCCAATGTGGGTGAAAACCACCTGCTGCTGCGTCTCTATCTTCTTTTAATAATAAGAAAATCTATTTACAACATTGTACTCGTGCAGACTCATACCAGTACGTAGGCTTCTACCTGTAGAAGGTTACAACCTTCTCTCGTTCTCCAGCTTCTATTGGAAGGGAGCTACAACCCCCTAGCTCTTGTACTAGACGATATGTTTACTAGTATGTAGGCGTCAACCTACAAAATGCTATGACCTTCTTTCTTCCTCCAGGGACCACGTTTCATAAATTTTTCAGACTGGATGCTCCTGGTACACAACAATACACATGAAGGTCTAGTTTCATCCAATTTTCATACTAGACCCATCAAAAACATTGAAGCTTAGAATCAACCATCATTGCAATACAACCATCAACTACATTTGAATCAACCATCACTGAAACTCAATCATCACTCCTTGAATCAACCAAACTCAATCAATCACTGACAACGTCTGAGCCTCTAACACAACTAAATCACTCATTCATTCATACTTAATCAACTTCAACAAATCCACTGGAACAGATCGATCACTGTAACCAGTACATAGATCTGAGCCCAGAACACTGCATCATCATTTAGAACTAGTTGTAACCTCAAAACCATGCATTAGAGTGTATACACAACTTGGAAGAGCCTAACCAGCATGTATACACAACTTCATCAAAGCAAACCAACGTATATATATGCAAATACTTACTTATAACTTCGCTGCACTTCGACTTCAGACATACCCAGATCATCACATATAAAGGATAAAAAATGTGTTAGTAATCAGATCTAGCCCATCAGATCACATAATGATAATTCATTATGATCCTGATCCATCATTAGATCTCATCCATCATCACTGAAGCAAATGACAATCAATCAATCTGAACACTGTCACCAGAATGTAGTCAACAGAACATAAAGCAAAACCCAGAACTCTGCATCAACAACCAGAACCAAATGTAACTTTGAACATTACAGTTGATAAGGTATACTCTACTTCGATGTGTCAAACTAGCGTGTATCGTGCTTTTACCAAAGAGAAACATCGTACATATCTACAAATACTAACTTAAAACTTCATAGACATTCCATACTTCAGTCATACCTAGATCATATCATTTATAGAATAAAAACATGCGTTAGTATTTATATCTAGATTTTCCATGATTTAACCACATAATGATAATACATTTAAGGCTTTATGATCCCGATCCATCAACCATCATCAACCACATAGGTGCATCCTTAGATCAGATCAAGCAACGCATCAGAAGCTCATAACCCACATATATGATCTAACACATCATAAGATATTCAATACTTGCACACCCTGGCCTAATGATCTTCTCCTCCTTATATAGTTTTAGGCCTTTCTCAATATCTTGGACCAAAACCACTTAGAACCAATACCTTGGACCAAATACCTAGGGTCAATACCTCGGACCAAATACCTTGGATCAATACCTTGGACCAAAAGACCTTGGACTAAATACCTCGAACCAAAACCTTGGTTTTCCAACATGTACGTGCCTTTTCTCCTGTGAAAGTGCGTGTATACATATACGCTCTTTTTGTTCTATTAATCCGTGTGTATATGCTCTTTTTCTACAGTGAACCCATGTATACAACTTAACATACCTGAAAATGTCCTTTTTATTCAACTTCTTGATTCTGATCTATAGTCCTTTGTTCCTTCATCCTATTATTTTGTATCATTACTTTGTTCCCCTTGAATAGACTTGTTATAATGTGATTTGCATTTGTATATTACTTCTGAACTGATTCCTTTGAGCTGCCCTACATTTTCTCATATCTTTAAACACAATTGTCATGCATTCTGTTACATTTGATATCTCTCCTGTAGATTCATCTAGATACATAGATTCATCTAGTTACCATATACAAGTAAGTTGTTCTACTATAAGTGGGTTTCCATCAAGTACAACACATGCATCATAATGGCAACATCTTGTGCAGGTATTCAAGCGCTATGAGCAGTGAGGACTGAGCCTAAGGAGCAAGTGATCAAGATCTCCAACAAAGGAGTGCTTTATAGCATCAGAGCAAGGTAGGTCTCCTTTCTCTTCTCTTATTTCATTTGTAATCTAGGAAAGTGTCTTGTAGATTGTCTCATTTGTTGCTATACCCACTCATTGGGCTAGAGGGACCGTCTCTATCCGCATAGAGGATTTACCTGCAGAACAAAATGACAAATCCACTGGTACCCATTTGCTTACATCTCTAAAATAGGATACTGCTACCCACATCACCGATCACATCCATGAATGGAGACATCGATGTTGCCTCACCAAGTTTGAAATACCTAATGAGTTGTTAACTGAATGGTTTACCATATCTTTCGTCAACAAAATTGTTGTAGACATATCAATGGGAGTTTGTGTTATAGAAGATCAAGCCATTTCTCGTGCCCAATATTTAGATTTGGTATATTCCCAATCTGGCACATTATATGATCTCTTACCTAATGTTCCTAGGCCATCTATGGATCCAACATCTTCTAATTCTCCAGACGTACTGCCTGTCGATGGTATTATTGGATCAGTATCTCAAACTTCCAATAAAGCCTCTTCAAATAAAAAATCCATTTCGAATACTACATCCAATCCTCCTTCGAAACCTTGTTCGAATTCTAGTAAAACCTCAGAGGTTACTACCGTTGATTCTAACATGAAAAACAAAGCCTCAAAAGGTAAAAAGAAGGGTAAAGGAAAAGAAAAATATGATACCCCAAAACAAGATCTTCCTAAGTCATCTACTGATGATGTCTCCAAATGTAAGCCTAAGTATGCTTGCGTCATTTATGAGGGAGATCACTATACTAAGGATTGTCCCCATTGTACGGAAGTTAGTCGCTTGTTGAAAGGAACTCAAGGGACCCTAGCTATACTGAAAGAGCCTTTTCCATGACAACAGACCCAATTGGTAGAACAACCACAATCCTCTGCCTCTTCAGGTTCTCAGGTTTACATTAGTGGAACAATGCTTATTTATGTTTCCACCCAATCGAAAGATTATCAAACTCCTAAAAAGAAGACGATGGAAAAAGAAATCATTGATGCACCTACTTCTGCTCCACCCAGTTCTGGTCCTCTTCATATCGAGAGACCTAATAATGAATTCATCATCTGATTGCCTCCTAAAAGTGTGCTTCACAAGTCATCTTATAATTTGAATGCTATAGCTGCCCAAAATTATAGTATTGTCGAAGATCTAGATCAAGCGCCTTTGGTGATGTTTTCCTTAGAAGTTCTCCTAACTTGTCCAATGTAGCAGAAATCATTATTATCTGGTATAGGAGGAATTGATCCCACAGATTTGAATTTCATCACTTTTGATTTGGAAAATCATGTTCCTCGTCTTCCCCATCAAATTGCAATTATTATTCAAGTCATTATAAAAGGGAAGATGATTAATTGAACTATCATTGATGAGGGTGCTTCCACCTGCATCATGTCTGTTTCATGTTGGAAAGCTATCATCTTTCCACCTCTCAATTAGTCTCCAAACACCTTAGAAGCCTTCGATGATAGAGGATCCCGTCCTTATGGTATTCTCACAAGTTTTCCCATCACCTTGGAAGGGAAAACTGTCGAATTAGAAGTAGAAGTCGTAGATGAAAATCTGAATTATAACTTTCCACTTGGACAAAGTTGGAATCATGCCATGTTTTGTGTGGTTTCCTCTTTATTATGTGTGCTCCATTTTCCTCATGAAGGGAAAATCATCATTGTTAATCAATTGGCATTTTTCTCTTTCGGTGCTTTGAATGGAAATGTTCCATATGTGGGAAATACCGATATTCGCTATGAGAGTGTGGGAGCAGGTCTTTTCAAAGATTCTACTTTAATGGAAACTTTTTCTCTCTCACCTCCGCATGTCACCTCGGTCAACATGATCTCAAACTTATGTGATGCATGGATCATCCCTACTCCAGATCAAGTTGATTCTTTCGGTGATGCTATGTCGCTAAGTCCTTTAGAATGATCTCATCAAGAAGTTATTTTCGCTTCAGTGGCTACTTCTGAAAGTCATACTACTCTTAGTATGCACCTAGACACATATTCACAATCTCCCTAGCTTGGTTCTTGGGATTCTCTGGATCCTTTGAACGAGATATTTCCCATCGATGAGAGTATTGTTGAGGTCATGTCTCTTGACGAAACTCCCTGGAATGATGCTCATCATCGTTCCTTGTTTCTTCCAAGGCTTAGTGAGATTTATTTGTGCCTTGAGACTTTTGTTTCTCATAACCCAATGCATCCACTTCAAACACCTGTTTTGGTGCATGAAGTTCTATCCGAAGGTAATATGGGAAATATTACTACTACCATGCCAATCAACATTTCCATTAAACTTGGGATTGTCGAGAACATCAACATCGGGGTTTCCTGTTCTTCAGAAGAGATCAAGGTTTACACTAACCTTTTTAAAGAGTTTTGCGATGTCTTCACTTGGTTGTATGAGGAGATTCCTGGTATCGATCTAGCAATAGTGGTGCATGAAATACCCACTTATCCTAATATGAAGCCCGTTCATCAACAAATCCATCCAGTGCATCTTATAAAGGCCATTGCTATTGAGGGAGAAGTTGAAAAACTTCTAAGAGATGGTTTTATTTACCCCATCCCATTTACAGAATAGGTTTCCAATATTGTACTTGCCACTAAAAAGAAGGTAACAATTAGAGTTTGTGTTGATTATCGCGATATCAACTGTGCATGCCCTAAAGAAAATTATCCCACTCGCTTTATTGATCATATCATTGATGAGTGGGAGTGAGATATTTTCTTTTATGGATGGTTTTTCTGGTTATAACCAGATTAATATATTACCTGCTGATCATCACAAAACTTCTTTCATCTATCCATGGGGGACTTTTGCGTATAAAAAGCTCCCTTTCGGTGTCAAAAATGTTGGTGCTACCATCTAGAGAGTGATGCCATATTCTTTTCATGATATTAAAAACATCGTTCAACCTTATTTGGATGACTTTCCAGCTCATTCTGCCAAGCGTAGTGACCATCTGGACCACCTTCGAGCAATCTTTCTACATTGTCGACACTAGAATATTCGTCTAATTCCACATAAATGTGTCTTTTGCATCAAATATGGTCGTCTCTTGGGTTTTTTTGTGTTTAAAGAAGGCATATGAATAGATCCTTTGAAAGTAGAAGCTATTTTAATTCTACCCCCTCCTTCATCCCTGCACCAATTGCAGAGTTTGCAAGGGAAAGCCAATTTTCTTCGTCATTTTGTCCCTAATTATGTTGAGATTGCCAAGGGATTTACTCACTTACTTAAGAAGGGGATCCCATTCGTTTGGGATGAAATCGCTCAACAATCTTTCGATGCTCTAAATAAAACACTCATCAATGCTCCTTTATTGCATCCCCCCGATTACCACCATGATTATTTCTTGTACTTGGTCGCGACTGATAGTACTATTGCCATGGTACTAGTCCAGGACGATGATGATGGTAATGAACATGTGGTTTATTATTTGAATCAAAATCTTATTGACACAGAAACATGATATGCTCATGTCAAGAAGCACGCCTTAGCAGTGGTCCATGTTGTCCAATGATTTTTCTATTATATTCTTCTACGGAAGACCATAGTGATTTATGACTGTAACCCCATGAATTATATTCTGACCCATCACTTGCTTGGGGGAAAACACTCTAAATGGATCGTTATCTTGCAAGATTTTGATTTGGAGTTTGTTGCCGCCAAATCAAAGAAATCACTAGTTTTTTTTCGAATTGATCTGTGCTCTTCCTTCTGCAAACATGTCCACTAATTTTACCGAGCAGATTCCTGATGAAACCTTATTTCTCATTAGTACTCCTGACCCATGGTACAAAGATATTATCTTTTATCTTTAGACCTAGAATTTAATCCGAGTTGTCTTGATCTGACCGTCACTGCATCTGGCATCAGTCTCAACCTTATCAGATTATTGGTGATACGTTGTATCGAGTCGGTGTTGATTCTATTCTTTGCAGATGTTTAACACTTGAAGACACTGAATGAGTCCTAAATGACTACAACTCCGGGGCATGTGGTGGTCACATGTCAGGCTATGCCACTGCTTAAAAAATCCTTCGTGTCGGTTATTTCTAGCCTTCTATCTTCAAATATTGGATTTTGGCAGTTCAAAAGTTCCATGAATGTCAGATATATAACCATAAACAACACACACCATGAGCATCCTTACACCTAGTTGTTACTGTAGGCCCATTCACTGAATGGGGAATTGATTTCATGACCTGTAACCCTCGCTCGATCGGGTGGCATGGTTATATCATCATCATTGCTGACGGTACAACTGCTACTCAATTCCTCTTTAACCATGTTGTAGCCTTTTTTGGTGTCCCTCAAGCCATTGTCACTGATCACAAATCCCATTTTCGTTAGTACATGATGACAAAGCTTACTACTCAGTTGAGTCTGCATCATGACAACTCAACTCCTTATTACCCACAGGTCAATGGCCAAGTTGAAGTGGTTAATAAAGTATTAGTTACTATGCTTCAATGTACCATTGGAAAGCATAAAAAAGACGAGAATCTCATGTTGTTTTTGACTCATTGGGCTTACCGAACCTTGGCTAAGACAACCACTAATTTCACTCCAGTCTAATTGGTATATGGTTTAGAGGTGACACTCCCTATCGAGTGAGAGATTCCTATATCAAAACTAGCTATTGAATTACTCTGTAATACCTCACCTTAGGAGGTGTTAGTGTCAGTCTTTCCAGCCTTCCTCCAGTGATCAAATATGCTCTTACAAAGTGATTTTGAAGTGTCAAGGTCAATTTTTTTCATTTCAGTGAGTCTTCAAGCAAAATTTGGTCACTAGGCATTAGGTCTAGGGTTTGCTCTCACTCTTTTCAAAGTTGCCCAAATGCCAACCTATGTCACTATTCAGCTGATCCTATCATCATTCAGAGGGTTTTCATCATCATGTCAGTGTCTAATGAGTCATTTTACACCTTGTTCATGCTTTAGTTGCGCCTAGGTAAGGTCATTTCCCCTCTCCTAGGGTTTTGAAGGTAATTTCTCTTGGATGGTCAAATCATCAGAAAAACTTGTTTCCTAATGTTTATACACCTTCCCCTATCCTTAAACTACCTTACCAAATGCTTTCCATCACTGAGATTCCCCAAATTCCTCATTTTCGCACAAACCCTAGTTTCTAGCTACAACCTGGCAATTTTCTAGGTTGGGCCTGTGTTTTGCCCTTTTGGACCCCTTCCCCTCACTCAATCTCTGATATTACAATTTTCCCTTCTTCCTAACATCCCTCCCTACTTCCAAAAATTTCCCCAAGAATTTAAAAGCCCCTTATCCCCTTCATTTCACTTCATTTCGACAAAATTCCTTGTTTCACACATCGGGATAAGTTTCACTCAAATGGTGTTTCAGAGCAATAAAAGATGAATTTTGGAAAAATGAGAGAGGTTTTTGTCCACAACATGCCAAAGAAGAAAAATCTCCTTAACTTTATGCACAGGTGTCATGGTTTTAGAGAAATGTCAAAATTACAATCGCTAGATCCAAGGAGGTTGGCCAAGGCACTAAAACAACGGAAAAGGCCCGATTCACTCCAAATTTTGGCCAAAGCCTCTTTGACTGAGAATGGTACTTGATTGGTGACTCCCAGCCCAAATTTCAAGAAATTTGGAGAAAATTTTGTCAATTTTGAATTTTTTGTGCCAAACACAGGTTTTCTTCCAAGACAGGTCGCGCACCATGCGCGACCCTTTCGATTGGGAGGTCCATTTTAGGAAAAGTTTGCATTTTTGGATTTTTCATGAAAAAATACACTTTCTCAGCAAGTACCAAGAAATTTCACCAAGTTTTGAGCCTCCAGAAGGTCAAAAAACAAGCAAAAAAGACTTTCTGCCACCTTTTTGGCACACAAGAAGAAATCTTGGGATATTGCCATTTTGGAGGGGCAAATGGACACCAACTTCAGAAATTCCACTTGGGTTGGAAAGTAGACATCCAGACCTTTCCAAAAAGCCTACGTTTTCCTCATTTGGACACCTGGAAGGGCCTCAAAAACTGCTCCAAAAGTGCGCAACACGTTCAGAATCAGTGCGCGACCCGTTGGGCAATTTTCACAGAAATTGCACCTACAGCTCAGCAAAACACAGTTTTGACTAGTTTTGACTTTTTGGAGTGGATTTTGATCCTCCTTGATGTAAATGATGTAATTTTATGATATTTTGACACTCATTTATCTATTCTAGAAGATTCATTCATGAGATAGGCAAAAATTTAATGAATGAATTGGTTTCCTAGCTTATAGAGGCAAGTTGTTTTGACTACCTAGTTTTCAGTGCTCAGTTTAGAATTGGTTGAAAAATATCATAGGATAGTGAGATCGACCCCTAGAGGCAAGGAAAGATGTTAGCTTTCCTATATTATTTACTTTCTTGGTCATTTTCATGGTTGGACTCTTGAGGGAGAAAGCTTCTATTGTATTACTCATTGTATCTCTGCAATTTTTGGCTAAGGAAGACCAAGATTTTGCAGTCCTTTTTTGGATTCTTGTGGTTACATGTATTGATGGTGTGCTTCTCTTTTTACTTGTAAGTTTTTTATGTGAATCATCTTCTTACTTTTTCTTCTGCAAATTAGGCAAATGAAGTGTTAAGGTAGAATTCATGGTTGCTATGCTCTGCCTTTAAGTTTGCTTAATATCAATGTTTTCAGCTGTTTAAGGAGAATTCAAGGTGCTTGCTTGCTCTCCTTAGCTTCTCACCAATCATTCTCATCCATCCACATCTATCAAAGGCATCAATACAGTCTCCTACCTTGCCCCAAAGAACCCCCTGCGAAAACTGTGTCCAATCCCCGCACCCAAAATTGCCTTTCCCCAATTTTCCACCAAAACCCTAAAAATCCCAAATCAAACCTTTTTATCAGTTTACTAGCCTAAAATTAGTGTTCTTTATTGGTTATCTCTGCCCATTGAAGATCTTTGCCGAGATAGACCGGAGAGAGCCCTCTCCTGCCCCGTAGGGCTAGCTACGAGGCTAAGTGGTTTGATGTTGCCTTGGAGTTTACCTTTTTCAGCCTGAGGTGAAATTTCAAGCGCTAACAGGAGGAACACTTACTTTATCTTGAAAGGCTTGATGAAACCTGTCGTATTGCTGCAATGGTTATCAAAGCATAGAAAAAACAAGTTAAATCTCATTATGATCAAACTGTTTCTCCATGCTTTTTCGCTGAAGGTGACTTGGTCTTGTTGTATAACCAAGCCAACGATAAGTTGGGAGCTGGGACATTTGAAGCTATGTGGCATGGGCCATACATTGTTAAACTAGTTTTTAATAAAGGTGCCTATGAGTTGGTTGACTACGAAGGTAATGCATTAGCACAACTCCGCAAAGGCCTTTATCTGGAAAAGTATTATGCATGATTTCCATATAATTACTTATGTACATTAGTGTGTGAATTCATTAGTGTGTGTTTTGATTTTTTGGTGTGATTTTTGCTTTGCAAACATGTCTCCTCTACTTACCTTGTGTTCCACTCAGTTCGCAAATGTCCTCAAACCATTATGTTGGTTTTGCTGATGGTGTTTGTTGTAGCACACATAACTTATCTTCCACAGCTTGGGCACTCTTCACCCCTAATGACGAGTTGATCAATTTACAAGGTTTTCGCCTGGGACGAACAACTAATAATACTATCGAATATAGTGCAATTATTGAACTTTCATCAGAAGTAGTTGCTCTTGGAACCAGATATTTGGTTGTTAAGTAGATTCACAACTCGTTGTGCTACAATTAAATGGTCATTATTTAGTAAGAAATCCACAATTTTTTTGCACGTATCTATGTGTTTTATTAATGGAAAGAAACTTTGATTACATTGAATATCAGCATATTCCACGAAATTTGAATACGTTAACAGATGCATTGGTAAATTATGTTTTAGATAGACATTTGTGTCACTTGTAAAAAACCGAACACATCATCATGATATATGAACACATAAGTAAACAATAGAAACATGTATAGTATATTTATATATATATATATATATATATATATAATATATATACACACACATATACATATACATATACATATACATATACTTATACATAAGAGGCACATGGCTTTAAAAGCCTACAATAATGCAGATAATATGAATAGATATAGGCTATTCACCCACATGATTCTCATGATAGCATAAGACATCTCTAATCACTCAGCCTAACAACTGACGAAGTCTCACAGATACTCCTACTGTGTGCCTCTAGTACCATGACGACACGTCATCTATAGTAGTGTACTCTGGAATTCCCTGAGTAAGGACTTACAGGTTTCGTTCCATCTCCACTATAGGATTTTCTACTTCCTTGTATGGAACTTCTTCCTTCTATTTGGCGTGCTACTCGCCGAGCTATTAGAGATATTCCGGGAGGTCTTTCTGGTCCCACATCTACAAAATTATCATAAGTAAACTCCCAAATACACGTAAAAGAAATCATAAAACTTGAAAAATTCCAAAAAAACAAGTTTTTACCTGCATCGGTCCATTGTGCACCAGGTGGTAGAGGAAGATATGGGTCTCCTCTAAAGTTTGTGCCTACATAGGCATAGTCATCTACCACAATCATCTGCGGGCATAACCAACCAAAGAACAACGGGGGGGAATGCATCTGTTGACCTCCTCCTCCTCAAGGCATAATCTCACTTCATCTGAGTAACCTCAGATCCCTTGGACCTGGATCATCCACCTCTACCCACTGGTAATGAAATAGAGGCACATGCTCCAAGAATAATGTGACTAATATTTATCCAAACCCAAACTTCTTCAAATGACCTATTTTTCACTTGGTGAACTATATTTTCATGTTAACAAACAATCCTTCACACCAATTAAATACAATTGGAGTGAGACAATCCACTGCGTATTGGAATTAAGATTTCATTGCCTCATGAAACGCCTGATCCCTAGCTATATGGGCCATGGTATGTAGAATATTCCTCAAGGGTAGGTTTTTGATGGTTTCTATCTTAACCTTTCCACTCACGGTTGTTTCTGCATCCTGGCAATGCCTTCTAATCAGTGTATTAGTGCTCTCTCCTCTAGTACGAACTCCGAAGATTTGGACCCTCTCTCCTTTTCTGGATAGTCCAGTGATGAAGTAGATGTTAGATACCTCTAGTTCCAGTTCTTGATCTCCAATAATGAAGATCTCGTGACCGACATCCCATAATCCTATGTGATAATATAGCAACTCATTATGAGCTCTGAGTCTCGGGGTTTGAAAGAACTTAAGTAATCCACAGTCCCTCAAAGCGTTAACACATGCTTCACTTTGGGAAGCTTGGTGGTCTTTTGCCTTGTGGCCTCTATATTTCCATCTGATGGCCATATTTGTTGAAATATCCTACAAATAATCCATAAATGATATTTAGAAGCATTTCAATGGATCAAAATTTTGTAAAAAACGATTAAGATAGAGTATTTCTCATTTTATTTTTTGCGCTGGCAGCGCGAGGGTATTTTGGGGTATGGGTTGATTAGCGTGGATGTGATGATCAGACTCATGCTGATTTCCCCTGCTAATAAAAATGAAAAAAAAAACTCCTCTTAAATAGTCAAAAGTTCTATAAAATGGCATAAAATGGTATGAAAAATAAGAGAAAGGGGAGGGCTCTTAGTTGCAACTGACGGTTCACGAAATGGTATCCTGGATCTAGTAAACCACTTTCCTAAAGAATCAGAGAAAGTAAGGTAAAATGGACTCTCCAAATTACTCAAAGTGAAATGGTAATTTTTTTTTACTTTTTGTCTATTTATAAGTTTTTAAATACATTTTTACCAATATTTTATTATTTTTCTTGATATCGGTTATGTGTGGTTGTCTTTTTGCAGTGACATGATATTTTGGTGGTAAGAGTGATCATTCTTGACTGATTCAACAAGTTTCATTTTATCTCTTTTTCAGGCTCGTTAAAAATAAATGAAAAAGGAACCCCCCTGGATTCATCTTTAAGCTCTTTTCTGACTCTCAAAAGATGAAAAGATCACCGAGTACTTGTCTTTTCAAACTCGTTAAATTAAATGAATTGGCATCATCTCAGTATATGTTTACCCCTTTTTTGGGATGGTATTGACTATTTACAAAAAAGGAACACCTTGGTCGACATGGTTAAGAGGTTTTCTCTAATATTATTTTATACCTTTTCGGGTTCGAGAGACAAATTACGAAAATGGAATTGATGGATTTTTCTTTTTTCGTCTCTTTTTCAAACTCTCTAAATATGAAAAAGATACTGAGTTACTCTTTCATCGAACTCGTAAAACAAAGACTTGTCACCATGATGAGACCGAGTTTCTCCTTCGTAGGACTTATAAAACTTACTAGGATTGATTCATTCGAATAATGAACTTATATGAAAAGCATATGCTATCCCCTTCAAACTTGTGATTAAAACTAATTGGGGTACTCACTAGAAATAGTGGGGAAAAATGAAAGTGAAACATCTCTTGTATAGGAAACATGTTGCTCTTGAACATGACACTCATCTGTTTCTCGTGTTGGGTTTGGGATATCCTAGCTTAGTCACTTGTATTTCCAGGTTTGGGTGATCCATTTTTTCCTCTCATATGACTATTCCACTTCGTCGTCATGACCCTTGCTCTTATGTTGAGTCAAATGCTTCCAGACTCTAGATTCGTGTCACATATATGTTGAAGTGAAGTCATATCTACAGTCTAATACCTATACATTGACCTTTTACCATAGTCCTAAATCATACTACTTTATTCCACTTTATTCCTTATTTCATGTCGATGATGAGGGAATCATTATGGACCTCCTTTAACGAGTCATTTCCTGTCGACTTCAACTCATTATCCAGGAATATGACTTAGAAACTCCCTTTCAGTACCTTAGAGCTCACATGCCTTAATGGAAATTTCTTCGCATTCGATGACATATTTTCAACATTAACCTTCGATTAGATGATTCCACTAGTGTTCGAATTCAACTTCATTTTCACATTCATGGATTGTACTGTCATACCTTAAGAACTATTATCATTATTGATGGTTTCTCTCGTTCCTGTTAATGGTTCACATCATTGGCTAGTAATTAGGTGGTTTTCTAGCATGTTCGACTTCGACACATTCATTCACATGTTAGAATTCATACTTTTATCAAGTTGGGATGAAGCGCAAGAGCTTGAGTTTTGTTTGATATAACTCAGGCTGCATGGAGTTATGTATTATTCATGATTGTATACATGTTTCCTCTATATAGATGGTTGTGACCATACCATGGGACCTTATATCTATGATGATGATGATGATCATTTTCATTTGGATGGCTGTGCCCATACCTTGGATCTTTTCAAATCGTCCTTTCTATCTGGATGGCTACATCCATACCATGGATTCATGTTTTATAATATATGACAATGGTATCAGATATGCATATGTATATGCATCGTTGATTTGTAGGTCTCCTGACGGTGTTTATTCTCGTCCTTGCACTAGTTTGTAAAGCATCTCAGCCATCACTACTTGTTCTTCCTTCATGCTTTAGGGGACATCTGTTACACAATATTTTGTCACACCTCCTACACTTCCCTGTGTCATACCCCAGGGTGCCAAAACCTTCACGACTATGCAGTGTACCCATGCTGTATGCAGTCCAGATCCTCCCTTGAGAACTAATGAAATGTTGCCTTGAGATTTTTCTGAAGAAAATGAGCTCAAAACCCTAATTTCTGGGTCAGCAAAACTGTGACACTGCCCATTCGTGCTGATGGCAGGTTACACCATATGAGCCTCACGCTATTAGCCTAGTTTTTTCCTGGATACTCACGTTGATCCCTAAAAGGCAAGTTTTTCCAAAGAGGAGGAGAATCTTCGCGATCTAGAGGCTTCCAGAATGGCAAGCTGGATGATGTTCATTGTGGATGTGGTTGAATTCTCCCCATATTACTTGTTATCTATGATAACCCATTTTATTTTCCCTTTGTTTTTCCAACTCCTACAGTCGTTACCCCCGATGTAATAAATTAGAACCCACTCCCAGACGTGAAATGGCATAAAACACAATCTATAAGATGCCGAGTCCACTCATGGTTAAACCGCACACATTTCCCGCTCCCGATCGCAATCCTATTTTCATCCAACGAATCTAAGGCCTTTTTGGATGCCCTGCTATGTTTATCTTTAATGACCGGGGGGGTTCCGAAAAAGAAGTTTCCCCGCCACTACATGTCCTTCCCTTGTGATTTCGGACCCCCGCCCGACCCCCTCTAATACCATAACGTGCTCTGACCTGCCTCTGAAAGTGGTTTTCTCCTCTCCTACCACAACACGCCTTTTTGGTTACATCACCCTCCACTTCTGCTTTACTGTCACTCCCCTACTACCACGTAGCTCCTTCTGCCTATTACTTCCCACCAATGATCTCAACCCCACGTTCACGTCAGCTCCCAACCTCCATCCACAATGTTCCAAATCAACCATGTACGTCCACTCCTGTCTTGATAGTATATTCATTCCCTCTAATACCTAGCTGCCATATGTCTCATCCTTCATAAACAATTCTAAGAGAAGTGGCTTTCCTGCTTTCCTTCATAAACGTAGACCACAATGGGATTTCCAGATTGATCGATGACCCAGATCAATAAATGCTTCCGCTTTGTGAGACAAAAAGAGTGTTTTTTCAACATTTCTTTAGTAGCATGGCCATTAAAGAGACAACAAGAAAATAGGGCCGAGACACAGTGGAACAATAATGGCATTTTCAACACTTTTCAACAGTAAACAACACAACATATTCAAAGAGCCAGATGTTCAAGTTTCCACCAATACAGTGTCGTGCTTTAAATTAATTGTAACAGTCCTATGTCTGCCATTTGTATTCAAACAATGTAGTAATAGAAATTCCTATAAAGGCTTGAAGTTTTATTAATCATATAGGATAGATCTCATAGTTGTGGATTGAATCTAGCCTAGGTGGTAGATTATGTAAAGAGATCTTTCTCTATAAATAAGTAGATTTCTGACTTTGAGAGAGGTTGATTTGAAATGTGAGAAACTGGCCTTCTGTAATATTTTATTATTGTAAGAAGTTAAAGATCAGTTTTGGGAAATTGCTGCATTAGAATTGTCACTTTAACAAGAGTCTTTAGAAAAACTAAAAGAATCTAATCCTTTTGAACTTTTGTGAAGAAAATAAATTGGTTTCCCTTTATGTGAAAGAAGTACCTTTACTTCGAAAACAAAAGTCTTTGTCACTCAAGCCCCTTCGAGTACATCTTCTTTCATCACTACCCCTACTAGTTTCATTTTTACCCCTCTTGTTGGAATTTATGCTAGTTTTTCTACGATGGCAACACCTCCTAGATATGCTCCTCTTGTTTTACTAGTTATACTTCATGGCTTACCTCAAGGGTACTCCACTAGAATAAAAAATTTTAGAAGTGAAGAGGGGATAACTACAGAACAACATGTTGACCAGTTCAATGACTTTATAGACTGGGAAGAGGTAGATTATGAAGATGTTAAAATTAGACTGTTTGTACAAAGTTTCATTGGTGAGGTGAAAAAATGGTTCAAAGCTTTAACCCTTGGGAGTTTACATGATTGGAATGAATTAGAAGATGCTTTCTTAAGGAAATGGGGAAGTAAAGTTAATCATGTATAAGCCTTGATTGAATATAATAATTTGAAGAAGGCCAACCATGAATTAGTGTAAGATTTTTCCAAAATATTCAATAAAGTCTATAATTCCATTCCTGCTCACATTAAGCCTCCCTAAGGCGCTGCTTAGTTACACTATGTTGAAGCCTTTGATTATGATTTTTCCATCCTACTAAGAGAGAGAGAATTTGTTACCTTAGTTGACATGTAGAATGATTATGTGAAAGTGGAAGTTAATATGGCTGCAACAAAAATATCGAAAGTGGCTAAAGGAAAGTTAAAGGAGGAAGAACAACCTTCCACCTCTTCTGATGTTAAATTTGATACCATGATGAGAACAATTGAAAGACTCATGGATAGATTATCCCTTTGAAATAATCCTCCCGTTGCACAACCTAAGACACAAGTTAGAAATCCAAACTTTAGAAGGGTTCAAATCCAACAAAGGAAAAGAGAAAAGAGAGATCAACCTAACCAACAAGTTAGGCCTCCTTTCCATCAAAACCTATTAGATGATGAGGAAATTTCACCAGAAGTCCGAGAAGATACCATTCATTGTTTGGATGAAGATGAGAAAGGAATGTTTTTAAGAAAGGGAGAACATCATGAGCCTTATAATGACTTGCATGGTGATGAAATTGAGCCACAATCAAAATACTTAGAAGGCTATTAGCATGCTATTCTAGAGATGCAAAATTATTATAATTTGAGAAACAAAATTTTTCTTGTAGATGAAAATAAAAATCAGCCTAAGAAATATGCTCCAAAGGTTACAAACCAAAAGAAAGAAACCCCTGCAAAAGAAGTTGAGAAGAAAACCAATTTTCAACTTGGAGAATGAAATCTCAAAGATAAAGATTGTTGTCCCCTTTGGAGAAATAATAAGAGTTACATATTACAGAAAGAAATTTGTTAGAATGCTTAATGTTGAAGCTAGATAATCTGATATTTTGAATTTGCATGAAGAGCATCCTACTGTGTTCCTAGGGCCTAGAGTGGAAGATGAGCAAAATGAAGAGGAACCACCTTTCTATGTGAGTTTAAACATCCATGACATGACAACACATAATGCTATGTTAGATTCAGGGGCATCACACAATTGAATGCCTAAGGCCATCATGGAAATATTGGGTTTAGACATTACCAGGCCATACAAAGACTTATTTTCATTTGATTCAAAAAGGGTGAAATGCATAGGTCTAATTAAAGACGTGGTTGTTGCTTTAAGTCAAATTCTTGGTAAGACTATATTGATGGATATTATTGTGGATGATATTCCACCAAAGTTTGGCATGTTTCTATCGAGATCGTGGGCTTCCAAGGTCAAAGGAACTATTCAAATGGATATGCCCTATGCTACTATCCCCGTTTTTGGTGAACAAAGGAGATTATACAGAGAGTCTAGGATGGAATATATGGTTAGCAACAAAGACAAACCTCAAAAATTTCTAGTATATGCAATGGAGACTGAATTGGGCTCATCTATACTCTTGAATGAAATCACCAACAACACATAAAATCAACATGCAAAAAAGGAGCAACAAGTTGAAGAAATTGATAGGAAAGGGTGGTGGCACATGAGCTTTGATGGTGTTGCAGGAAGAGATGGTGCTGGTGCAGGCATATGGATAATTAGCCCGGGAGATGAAAGTAAGTTTTGCTCTTATAAACTCAATTTTGATTGTACAAATAATATGGCAAAATATGAAGCATTGGTTTTGGGTTTACAAGTCTTGAAGAATTCAGGTGAAAAGAAAATATCTGTTTTGGTGATTCTAAATTGATCATAAAAAAAGTTAACAACTCCTATCAAACCAAGGATGTTAGAATGAAAGCATACAAAAATATGATTCTTGAATTACTGGAAAATTTTGAAGAGTATAATTTCACCATCAAGCCTAGAGAATAGAACAATGTTGTAGATTCTTTGGCTGTTTCAGCAAGTTTATTTTCAATTCCAGTTCATTCCAACAATAAATATGAAGTTGAAATTAGGAATATACTTACTATACCTGATAATATAATAAACTGGGAAGTGTTTGATAATGATCAACAAGTCAGAAATTTCTTGGAATTGAAAGAAGAATTTAAATCTATTCATGTTCACCAGGAAACTATCTTTGCCGAAACAAAATCCAATACTGAAGTTGTTCAGCTGAAAAACTATTGTATTCCAAAGGGATTGATTCCTCTGGAGAAGTTATTTGACCAGAATGATGTGTCCCAAAATCCGAAGATGAAATCTGATGACGAGGAGGTTGAGGTTTATAATCTTGGTACTACAAAGAATCCAAGTTGTCCAAATTTCTTTCTCTTGAGGAAAAACAAAAAAATCTAGTTTTGATGAAGAAATATGTAGATATTTTTGCATGGAGTTGTGCTGATTTGAAAAGCTATGGTCCAAATGTTATTCAACATACCATGCCAATAAGAGAAAATGAAAAACCTTTCAAGAAGAAATTGAGAAGGATAAATCCATTTCTCTTGCCATTGACTGAAAAGGAGATGAAAATGTTGTTTGAAGCAAAAATCATAGTACCATTGATATTTTCCAAGTGGATGGCTAACGTGGTGCCCGTGAGAAAGAAGAATGGGGAAATTGGGATATGCATTGATTTTAGGAACTTGAATAAATCTTCACTAAAAGATAATTATCCACTTCCCAAAATGGATCATATTTTGTAAAACATTGTAGTATCACAAAAGATGTCGATGCTAGATGGTTTCTCAGGCTATAATTAGATATTGATACATCATGATGATCAAGAGAAGATAACTTTTACCACACCTCGGGGAAAATTTGTGTATGCAAAGATGCCTTTTGGACTTATGAATGCATGAGAAACTTTCCAGGGAGGTATGGATATGCATTTGCAGATGAGATAAACTAGTCTATAGTAGTATATTTGGATGGTATTACTGTGTTTTCTAAAAAAGAAGAAGAACATCTCAAACACTTGGAGAGAGTCTTTCAAAAACGCAGAAAATTTGTTATTTCTCTAAATCCTACTAAGAGTATTTTTTCTTTGACAAAGGGAAAGTTTTTGGGTCGTATTATATCAAAGGAAGGAATTAAGATTGATCCAAGTAGGGCTTCTGCTATCGAGAAAATTGGTCTACCCAGAAATAGAAAACAAATTCAATCTTTTTAGGCAAAGTGAACTTTTTGAGAAGATTCGTTCCTAACTTTGTAGAAATTGTGAAACACATCATAAAGATGCTTAGGAAATATTGTGATATTAAATGGACAACAGAGGCTAAAAATTCATTTGAAGAAATAAAAAAGGCTCTTAATTAGGCTCCAGTCCTTATAAATCCTGATTTTTCAAAGAAAATTCTGGTTTTTACTTTTGCTTCAGAACAAACAATTGTTGGAGTATTCTTGCAGAAAGGACAACAAGGTTATGAACAACCTATTTCATTTTTCATTATAACACTTGGAAATTATGAATTGAAATATAACATCATGGAGAACAAAGCTTATGCTTTAGTGAAGGCTCTTAAAGATTTCAGAGTGCATGTCATTCATTCACACATTATTGCCTATGTACATAATGATGTAATAAAGGACATATTAACTCAAACTGATCTAGATGGTAAAGGAGTAAATTAATTGCTACTCTACTGGAGAATGATTTGGAAATCAGGCCTACAAAATTTGTAAAAGGACAAGGGTTGGAAAATTTGATGACTCAATGAAATTTTGACTATCTAGATATTAATTTTGTAGCATCAAATTCAGATACAATTTAAGATGAAGAGTTTATCCCTATTGAAGAAAAGTTTACAATGTCAGATTGGTATAAAGATGTTATCTTTGCACTACAACATCATAGATCCCCTCCTGAACTAATAAAGTCAAAATCTAGATTTGTCAAGTTGAAATCAGTGAGATATTGTATTTTGAATAAATGTTTGTATTGGAAAGATTTAGGTGGAATACTTCTTAATTGTCTATTGGAAGATGAAGCTGAAAAGGTGATCAAAGAGTTTCATAAAGTTTATTGTGAAGGACATCATTACTAAAGAGAAACAATGAATAAGATACTCGTAGAAGGATTTTATTGGCCTTCAATGTTTAGAGATGTATACAAGAAGGTTGTTTCTTGTCGGGGTTAGATTTTATTAACGAAATACATCCTACATCTTCAGGCCAGCATTGGTGGATCCTAACTGCCATTGGTTACTTCACAAAGTGGATTGAAGCTATTCCCACAAGGCAAGCTACAAATGTAGTCATTATTCAATTTCTGGAAAATAACATCATGTTAAGATTTGGCTGTCCAATGAAGATCATCACTGATAATGCCTGAGATTTCAAATCAAAGAGGCTGGTAAGATTTTGTAACCAGTATAATATCAATCTTGGACATTCTACAACTTATTACCCCCAAGCTAATGGCTTAGCTGAATCATCAAACAAAAGTCTAGTAAGAATCATTAAGAAGAATTTGCAAGAAAATAAAAGTTCACGACATTTAAAGCTAAAATTTTCTCTATGGGCTGAGAGAATTTGTACTAAAATATCTATAGGAGTTTCTCCTTATGAGTTAGTTTATGGAACTGAAGCTATTTTTCCTAGTTCTCTTGGAGTTTCAGTCATGAAGCTATTGCAGGGACTAGAAGAAGAACTGAATGTTATCCAAAGGAGGATTAACCAACTAATTGCTTTGCGGGAAAAAAGAGAAGTTTAAGTATACAACAATCATCAATAATCTCAGAGCATAATTAAAAATACTTTTGAAAAAAAGACCAAAGAAAAAATTTCAGTCCTCAAGACGTAGTTTTGAAGTGGGAAGCTAAGATTGAAGATAAAGGAAAACAAATTAAGTTCGAGAATCTCTGGAAGGGGCCGTGCAAAATTTCAGCTTACCATGGGAATAATGAATTTATATTGCAAGAGATGGATGGTCAACTATATGCAGGAGGACCTATTAATGGAAGGTTTGTCAAAAATTATATCTCTTGATCCAATTGAAAGAAATACCATTGTATATATTCCATTTGTTTTTCTTTGTTTTTCTCATTTGCAGGTGTGGATGATCTATTTGACAAGTTTGAGCCCGAGGTGAAGGCCATAAAAATTGGATATTATGTCTTATTTTCAGTTTTCAATAAGGCAACTGATCTACTAGTTCTTTGATGCACCATAGGGGTGCATAATCCCCATTGGAGCCATTGTTACGTTTTTCTAACTCCTATCATCATTACCCCCGATGCAATAAATCGGAACCCACTCCTAGACGTGAAATGACATAACACAATCTATAAGATGTTAGGTCCACTCATGGTTAAACCGCGCACATTTCCCACTCTCGATCATGATCCTGTTTTCATCCAATGGCTCTAAGGCCTTTTTGGATCCTCCCCGCTATGTTTCTCTTTAACGGCAAGGGGGGTCCAAAAAAGTAGTTTCTACTCTGTTACATGTCCTTCCCTTGTGATTTCGGACCCCCCCTCTAATACCATAAATTGCTCCGACTTCTCCGCTCCCTCCACAACTCGCCTTTTCGGTTATGTCACCCTCCACTTTTGCTTCACCGCCACTCCCCTACTTCCATGTAGTTCTTTCTTCCTATTACTTCCCACCAACAATCTTGACCCCACATTCACGTTAACTCTCGACCTCCATTCACAATGTTCCAACTCAGCCACAGATGTCCACTCCCATCCTGATAGTATATTATTTCCCTCCAATACCCAGCTGCCATGTGCCCATCCTACATAAACAATTATGAGAGAAGTGGCTTTCCTACTTTCCTTCATAAACACAAACCACAATGGATGACCTAGGTCAACGAATGCAATAA